>UESW01003892.1:954503-961789 GCA_900491605.1 Calamus simplicifolius
TAGGTTCTGCAACAATGGTTAACGTCACTGGGAAACATCCTGGTCAGCTGAAGGATGCGGTTACATCTCCTGCAGGGACCACCATAGCTGGGATTCAGGAATTAGAGAGAGGTGCATTCCGTGGTGCCCTGATGAATGCTGTCGTTGCAGCCACAGAACGGTGCAAAGAACTATCACCAACATAACATAACATAGTATCACCAGGTCAGGTGGCTTTTCTTTCTTTGACAAGGAGGAGGGCACGTCATTTGCAGGGGCAATTGGTTCGTACAGAGTAGTTACATCTGAGTTACTCGCCATGCCTAATTTGCTACTTTTTTATTCTTCACAGAGTTTGCCAACATTTCTGACACCCTTTAATGGATGTTGCCACTACCAATAATATGTTTTAAGAGTTCTCACTTCTCGGTGGAATGAATCTTATATAAAGAAGTAGGTTGCTCTTAGTCCACCGTTTTTGCGTTTTGGATTTTTTTAATTAAAAAAAAAGAGTCTATGTGATCCAATGCTTGAGGACCGGAATTCCGAAAGGGTTCTTGTGAGATATCTATTTGATAAATCACCTGCGTATACCATTTCTGGAGTCTCTGAGCATTGATGCGTGTGGATCCTTTTTACCTTCTGAGTTTAAATCCTTTTAGGAATTCTCTGATTTTAGATAGTGATAATTGCACTTGGAGTAAATAAATATATTTAAAAATTTGCAATTATTTTTTTCTCTCAGTTGAGTTTGTCAATCCGTAACATTTATTCAATTAAATATCTATTTATTGCTGTCAAAAAAAAAAAATTGCTGGGAAGGTGTTACATGGTAGAGGTAAAAAATGATGAAAGTGGTGGGGACATGATTCAATTATAAATTCTTTCCTTCATTTTTTAAATTTTTTTCATATCTATCACGTCAAATAAAACGGTCTACTGAGAAAAAAAATTTAATTAAGAATTCTAGATAAGCTTGTATAGTATACTCTTAGTGCAATCTAGATGTGTTTGTTTGTTTGTTTTTTTGTTTGGTGGGTTTTCTTCGAGAAAGGAAGAGGCACTGAGTGCCTAATGGAATATTATTTACAAGAAAGAACAGTTGCAGAAAAGAAGAAAGGAAGAGTAGGCCTTAATTGTCCTTTTCTTTTTTCTTTTTTTTTTTTTTTTTACAAAAAAGTGATGGATGAGAGCCAACCGATGCACCATAAATTTAATAAAGCAGGGTTTCTTAAATATAAAAAATATATGCTTAATCGAAACAACTACCAAAACAACTAAGATAATATGAAGCATTTTATTTCGTAAAAAAATTAAAATGCTCTTATCAAGTGAGATTTAAAATCTTAACTACCGTATATGTAAGATAAATGAATAGAAAGGGTAAATATTAAATGATGGCATGTTGGTTGGCTTCTATCTTTTTTTAACCTAGAAAACAATATGGGTGATTCCCTCTTAACGTGATATATAAAAAATATATTATGAACTTATAAAAATTATAAATATATTATAAAAATATATATTACATATTTAGATATTTATAAAAAATTCTAATTACATGGACTAATAAAATTAATAAAAATATAATAATATTAAAAAAATATTGATATAACATAAATTTATTATATTTTATATATTTATGTACTCATCTGATCCCATGTAGTTGGGAAAAGGCTTAGATGAGTTGAGCTGAAAGTTGAGTATATATATATATATTGATGCGGACAAATCAACATGATGATGAGATGAGGGATGGAGAAGTTGTCTTCCTTCTTCGGAAACCTACAAGAAGTCCCCGGCCGGCCTTCCCGACGAGGACCCTCCGATGCTCAAATTAGTAAACCTGTCGCTCAGTTCTATAGTAGTGAGAGGTAAGTTGAGAGATCGAGAGAGAGATCCCCTCGCATTGAGCTTGGGTCCTCTTATACTTGTTTGGGGGGTCTCGTTTACCTCGTTCCGTTGGAACCGTCGAATCTTTCTCGTTGGGATAAGCTTCTTTGAACGGCGAGTGGTTAAGCCGTTGTTGGATGAGGGCCGCTTGTAGTGGTAATTGCCGAGCGTGCTAGCACTTGCCCATGATTTCAGTGAGCGAGGTACACGGCAATAGACCTCGAATCTCGGGATCTGTTGCCTGAGGCGGGTCATTGTGTATGCGAGAAAGGCACCAAGTTAGGGCCAGAGCCGTCGCTGGAGGCCGGAGCCAAAGGCCGGAGCAGGAGACCGTAGCCAAAGGTCTGAGCCAAAGGCCATCGCTGGAGGTAAGAGCCAAAAGGCCGTCGCTGGAGGCCAGAGCTGGAGGCCAGAGCTAAAGGCCGGAGCCAAAGGCCGTCGCTAGAGGCCGGAGCTGGAGGTCGGAGCTGGGCCGGAGACAAAGGCCGTCGCTGGAGGCCGGAGCCAAAGGTCGTAGCTGGAGGCCGGAGCCAAAGGCCGTCGTTGGAGGCCGGAGCCAAGATTTCATTTATGGGTTTCGCTGTCACATCATTATTTTCAGAAATCGTGCAAAAGATAATACCACCCAGAGGAGACGGTCAGCCGTATCAGATGCCCCCCGCCCCTGAGATGAGTGAGCGCACAATCACCAGCGAAAGGAGTGTTAATATCACTGGGCGGCCAATTTTCGCGCCATCATTTCGTCTGTTCGGACTGTTGGAATTGGAGAGGATTTCCCTCGAGTAGTGAGTCGTAAAAAGGCGAGCGTCATCATTGTGGTAAGGCCACCGCCCTCTCTCTATTGGTGGAGCTTTTTGTTTTTCGCGCCGGTAGGCCGCCGAAGCGCCTTCCATTTGAAGGTGGACACATGGCCAGAATGGACGGCCATGGGACGATTTGAAATGGGGCTATAAGAGGAAAAAATAGTCCTTATCCTCCCAACCTCCCTTCTCTTACGCTACTGCTACCTCTCGAGTCTGCAAGCGTCCGTCCGCCTCCCGTGTTTGTTCTCTCCTCGTGCTCCTTCGATCATAGCTCAAGTTTTCCAGGTTAGTCTCCATGGCTTCCTCGCCTTCTTGTTCTATTTCTGATTCCGGGGGGCATTACCCCACTCCTCAAACTTCCGCTTCCTTACTAAGCCAATGGTCTACCCCCTCCTCCAATCACTCCTTGCTGGAACGGCGGCCGGTCAGACGCCCCGTAGCCGGGAGTCATCTGACCGGTGGGCGGACTTCTGCCCGGAACCGTTCGACGGCTGCTGGTCCTTCCAGCGCTGTCAAGGAGTCCCCCGAAGGGACTGCTTCCTCTATGTCTGCTCAAGACATAGTAAATCTGAAAGCCAAGTATAGTTTTCCGCCAAACCTTCGTCTGTTGTACCCTGCTCCTGATGACAGGGTAACATCTTCTCGTCCCGGAAGAGTTGCCTTGTACGGAGCCTTCTTTAAGGCCGGACTTCGACTACCTATCCACTCTTTCATCCTTAATCTTCTGGACCGATATTCTCTAACACCTTCCCAGTTAGTTCCTAACTCGATCCGAACCATCGTTGGCTTTCTAGTTCTCTCTCACCTGCAAGGCATAGAGGCCAGCATCTCCTTATTCCGCAGTTTTTATACCCTCCGCAAGCAATCAGGTTGGTGGTCCTTTACTCCTAGGTCCACTAGGATCCTTAAGTTGTACCTTTCCACCTTCGTTAAAGGGTGGAAGGATAAGTTCTTTTTTGCTAATATCGATGGGGTGCGCAGAAGCTGGGGGATACCCAACATTGATGCCAATAGGGATTCTTCTATCCTCCCAAGAGATCGAATGACATTTGGGCAGCTTCTGACTGCCGATGTCCCTCGATGCAATAAGCTTTTGGTTGATGAAAGCCTTCATCTCGCCGGCCTAATCCCTTCTGGTGGTGAGCACTTGATTACCCACCTTTTTCCTTCTTTTCTTTTCTTTTTCTTTTTCACTTTTTTTTTAATTCGTCTCCTGCCTTTATAGGGATGATGCCATCGCTTCGCAAGCTCAGGCAGGCGGCCACTAAGAAGAGAAAGGCAACGGGGAATGAGTCCCTTGCCGAGAGGAGGGCCGTCGCCAAAATTCCAAGGAGGGCCGACGCAGGGAGGGCTGGCGCTGGTGAGGCCAAAGCTGTGAAACCCTTGCGCGCCAAGGTTTTGAAGAAGGCCGACACTGGAAGGGCCGACGCTGGTGAGGCCGACGCTAAAAGGGCCAAAATTGTGGATCCCCCGCACATGTGCGAGGCAGCCAGAGCCCAAGTCGACGAGCCCGCCAGGAAAGATACGGTAAGGGCCGGGGTCGGCGAGGAAGTCGAGCGAAGTCAAACAGGAGAAAGAAGATCACTTTCAGTTCCAGCTCCTCCTATCATCCTGCTCGATCCTTCTCCAGAGCAGGTCGCAAAAGCGCCGTCACCCCGCTCGTAGCCGTGGAGACGGAGCAGGTCCCCGCAACAATAGGGCCAACTTCAGCAGTTATCCTGCCCCCCGTAGGGGCAACAACCGAAGCGCCTCCACCAGCCAAGGGGTCGGAGGCAGCAGAGTCGGAGGCGAATCCTCCTCCGCGGCCCCCGTGCCAAGGGAAAGGAGGGGCATCGACCCTTCCTTCCAATCACTTTTGGCGAACCACAGCCGCTGGGCCAAGCGGGCCTTAGATGAAGCATCTGTGGTAGAGGTGCAGGAGTTTCTCCTGCATCAAGGGAGAGCCACCTTCTTCCGCGAGGCGTCTGTGGCACATCTTTGGGTGAGCCTTTGTCCCATTATCATTTTCCTCTGTTTTATTTTGCTTTTTAACATTGACATTCCGTTCAGGCACTGAACTCTCTGATCGCCATGAGGGAACTTTGGACCCTGAGTGATGCTGCTCTCGACCAGTCGCGGGAGGAGATGCTATCACTCCAGGCTAGGGCAGAAAAGGCAGAGATGGCCTTGGAGGATACCCAGCCACCTTAAAGGGCGAAGTCGAAGCCATCCAGCTGAGAGCTGAGAAGGCAGAGTACGCGCTGGAAGTTGCCCAGCGTCGTGCGGCCAATGAGCTGGATAATGCCCAGGTGGCCGAAGAGAAGCAAAGAAGGGCCGAGGAGAGGCTGGAGGTAGTGGAATCAGAGATGTGCATTTTGAAGAATCGATTGGATCTCACCTCCATTGAAATAGATGCAGCCAAAGAGGTCGCTCGTCAGTCCGACGCCAAGATTGCTGATTTGGAGGCGGCGGTAACTGAAGCCAAGAGGGAGGCCGTCGAGGCCGAGCGGAAAGCCCTCGAGGCGGAGAAAAGAGCTGCAGAGGCCGTAGAGGATTTCAGGAAGTCTAAAGCCTTTAATAATGAGCTAGCCGAGTCGACGCGTTTGCTTACGAGGCCGGCTTCCAAGATTGTAAGGAAAAAATCCAAGAACTCTACGACCTCGAGGATATTTAAGGGCTGAAGCCAGATGACGTCCCTGAAGATGATGACCCGACCTCAAATAACCCTTAGTAGTTTTTTTTTGTTGCTCCAAGCCCGACTCATATCGGTAATTTTGTAAACTTTTAGCCATCAATGAATATTTTAACCCTCATCGCGTGCCTTTGGTCATGATCAGCTTTAGCTGTATGAGTTGTCGCGAATCACCAACCAATGGCTGAAAAACACGACTCCTGTTAGGAAACTGATGCGGGACCAATTTTGGTCGTAGAGACGATAGTCGAGAACAGTAGGTAGTATAAGACCCTGCTCGTGCAGGCGCGAAGCCATGGAACGCTTACTGCCTCGTTAGATATGTCGCACGAAATGGGATTGTGTATGCCGAAACGTTGTCCCCAACTGCCGGCGCAGGGAGCCGGTCCTAATTGCCAACGCGGAGAGCCGGTCTTATTTGCCGACGCGGAGAGCTGATCTTTAGTGCCGACATGGAGAGCCGGTCGTTAGTGCTTACGCAGAGAGCCGGTCTTTAGTGCCGACGCGGAGCCGGTCTTTGGTGCCGACACGGAGCCGATCTTTAGTGCCGATGCGGAGCCAGTCTTTATTGCCGACGCGGGGCCGGTCTTTGGTGCCAACGCGGAGCCGGTCTTTGGTGCCGACGCGGAGCCGGTCTTTAGTGCCGATGCGGAGCCGGTCTTTGCTACCGACGCGGAGCCGATCTTTGCTGCCGGCACGGAGCCGATCTTTAGTGCCGACATGGAGCCGGTCTTTGGTGCCGACGCGGAGCCGGTCTTTGCTGCCGAGCCCAATCACTTAAGAATAATGTGAACATTTTGAACAACAATCTATCAAGTAAACTCAAATTAATGAAGATAGCACATTACTGATAATACCGGCGTAAATTGTCAGCATTCCAGGTGCGAGGAAGCGGTTTCCTGTCTTACTCTTCAACTTTGTATGCCCCGTGGTGAAGCACCTCCTTGACACGGTATGATCCTTCCCATTTTGGTGCCAGCTTGCCCCCCTCTGTTGGCTTTGACACTTCAGCTCTTCGCAGAACGAGATCCCCAAAGCGGAACGTCTTGGATCGTACTCGAGCATTATAGTATTTGGCCGCTCGCTGACGGAAAGCCGCCATGCAAAGTTGCTTGGTCTCGCAGTTCTTCTACTAAATCTAGATCGGCTCGCAGCTGGCTTGAGTTGCTTTCCTCGTGGTATAATTCTGTCCGAGGACTGGGAACTCCTATCTCCACCGGAATGACTGCTTCGGTTTCAAAGACCAGACTGAAAGGAGTTTCCCCGGTAGGGGCTCGTGGCGTCGTGTGGTAGGCCCACAATACACTGGGGAGTTCCTCCACCCAGTGCCCTTTGTAGCCATCTAGCCGTGCCCTAAGCCCTTGGAGGATGATGCGGTTGGTCACCTCGGCTACGCCGTTAGTCTGGGGATGCCCCACAGAGGTGAATCGATGATGGATGCCAGGCCCACGCAGAATTCTCGGAAGGCTGTGTTGTCAAACTGTCGGCCGTTGTCAGTGACGAGGGTGTGCGGTAGCCCGAACTGGCACACCACAGACTCCAAAAGAAAGACCTTATTTTACTCTCAGTGATCTTAGCGAGAGCCTCCGCCTCGATGCACTTGGTGAAATGATCAACTGCCACCACTAGGAACTTGCATTGTCCGGAGGCTGGAGGGAACGGTCCCAGGATGTCCATGCTGATGAGGACATCCGTTCGGACTAGAGTTCGGGTCAGTCGAACCAGTCCTTGGATGTTCCTGTTCCAGCAACCCAGAGTCAGTAGTTGGATGTTCCTGTTCCAGCAACCCAGAGTCAGCAGGCCACGTCAGGAAGCCCACGCCAGGTAGTCTACGAAGGTCCAAGAGGTTGCAGAACAAACGGGCTTGAAATTCCATGTTTGGGCCGAGTGTACGAATTGACCCGACTTCGTTTTGACACTTTGGGTCAATCGAATCCGGT
>UESW01003892.1:972014-1203569 GCA_900491605.1 Calamus simplicifolius
TTTTTTTTTTCTGATTCAAAACAATTGAATTGAAAATTCAATTGATCTTTCTTTAAACTTCGGATTGTGAGTGATCAAATTCGAAATTTTTTCCTTTTCTTGTCAAGATTCGAACCAAACCTGGACGAATTTTTTTCTCGCAGATTAGATCGTTCTTGAGTTGCAGGCGTTTTGAATATCGCCCTGCATCAATGCCCCACTGTGCGAAGGGCTAGGGTGCGGCTAGGGGGGTCAGCTGGGACGCGGTTGATGTTGAATGTTAGCATGGCGCTGGCAGCTGTCACACCTCATGACAAGTTCGGATGCATCCTCTTTCATTGTCAGCCAGTAATACCCCTGCCGTAGGACTTTGTATGTGAGAGCTCTGCCCCCCAGATTGCTTCCACATATACCTTCATGTATCTCTCGCAGGATATAATTTGCTTCGGTGGGGCTGACACATCTGAGAACTGGGTATGAGAACGACCTCCGATAAAGCTTTCCCTCCATTATGAAAAATTTCAGGGCCCGTCTTTTAAGTTTCCTAGCTTCGGCAAGGTCTTCTGGGAGGGTACCCTCGGTAAAGTACCGGACATAGGCGTCCATCCAGGAAGGCTCCTGCTCAACTGGTAGAGTTTCTCTTGATGCGTCAATACTCGGAGCTTCTAAGTGCTCTACATAAGCTCTTCCCAGCATCCCATCTGTTGAGGTGGCAAGATGGGATAAAGCGTCGGCTCTAGCATTCTCCTATCGAGGGATGTAGCTGACGTTAAAGTAAGCTAAGAGAGAAGCTAGCGATCGCACCATACTCAGGTAACGGGACATGATGGGATCCCTTGCTTCATATTCCCCTGCGATTTGGCCAGCGACCAGTTGGGAGTCGGTGAACGCCCTAAGGCGTTTCACCCCAAGCTCTTGAGCTAATCTCATCCCATACAGTATAGCTTCATACTCTGCCTGATTATTAGTGGCTGGAAAGAGGAAGCGGAGTGCACACTCGGTTACAACTCCATCCGAGTTGGCCAAGATGAGGCCTGCTCCGCTCCCTTGAGAATTCGACGCCCCATCTATATGAAGGACCCATTCATCATCACTGGTTCCGAGAGGCTGGGGGTTTGTAGAAGGTTCTTCAGGTTGCTCCTCTCCCCAAGTGCATTCGACCAAAAAATCCGCCAAGACTTGAGATTTCATGGCCGACCAGGGGCGAAAAGACAGATCGAATTCCCCCAACTTAAGCGCCCACCTTGCCAGCCGACCGAAAGTATCCGGGCGAGCGAGGACTGTCTTTAGAGGTTGGTCTGTGATCACCGTGATCGGGTGGGCTTGGAAGTATGGCCGCAGGCGCTGGGCAGACACGACCAATGCGAAGATAATCTTCTCAATCTTCGAGTACCTGGTCTCTGCATCGTGGATCACCTTGCTTGTGTAGTACACTAGCTTTTGCATGACATCGGTGTCCATGCGGACCAACACAGAACTAACGGCTTCGGGGGAAGCCGCGAGGTATAGAAGGAGTTCTTCTCCACCTGTTGGCTTGGATAGCAGCGGTGGGGTAGATAAGAATTCCTTTAGCCCTTCGAACGCCTCTTGACATTCTTTCGTCCATTCGAATCCATGGACCTTGTGGAGCGCCTTGAAGAAAGTTAGGCACCTTTCAGCGGACTTGGACAGGAAGCGACTCAAGGCGGCCACCCTTCCCGTCAGGCGCTGTATTTCCTTCTTATTGATGGGGGACCTCATGTCCAAGATGGCTTGAACTTTGTCCGGGTTTGCCTCGATCCCCCGCCGGGTTACCATGAAACCCAAGAATTTCCCTGCTGTAACTCCAAATGCACACTTGCGGGGGTTGAGCTTTATTCTATGGAGCCGGAGGTTGTGGAAAGTTTCCTGCAGATCAGTGACATGGTCGGTGGCATATGTGCTTTTTGTCAACATGTCATCTACATACACTTCCATATTCCGACCGAGTTGGCTTTTAAACACCTTGTTCATCAGCCTCTGATATGTAGCTCCCGCGTTCTTCAATCCGAAGGGCATTACTTTAACAATAAATACCCCTTCTCAGTGATAAAAGAAGTATGCTCTTCATCTGCGGGGTCCAACTTTATCTGGTTATACCCTGAGAAAGCATCCATGAAACTAAGGAGTTCATGACCAGAAGTCGAATCTACTAGTTGGTCGATCCGGGGCAGGGGGACGCTGTCCTTAGGGCAGGCTTTGTTGAGATCGGTGAAATCCATGCACATTCTCCAGCTTCCATTGGTCTTACGGACCATCACCATGTTGGCCAACCATTCAGGATAATGAACTTCCCGAATATGGCCTGCAGCGTTAACTTGCGAACTTCCTCGTCGATAGCTTTCTGTCTATCTGGAGCGAAGCTCCTTTTCTTCTGTTGGATCGGCCGACACTCTGGTCTGAGGTTGAGCCAATGGGTGATCACCTCCTCAGGGACGCCCGGCATGTCTGAGGACGACCATGCAAAGACGTCGGTGTTGGCATGTAGAAAAGTGAGAAGTCGATCACGTGCCTCCTCTGGAAGCAACGCCCCAACCTGGACAGTCCTTGCCGGGTCATCCCCCAAGGGAAGGTCAGGAGGTGCTCGGCTGGTTCTCCCCTCCTTCCTAACTCCCGGGGGTCGAGCGGCTCAGAGGCTATTGCCGACGCCACTTCCAGTGGGCTGGGAGACAAGTGATAGCAAAGCGGTGGCGGGCTTTGTTCTCCTTTCATCTCTCCGACTCCTTCGTCGGTGGGAACCTTACCAATAATCTCTTAGTGGAGATTACAGCATCTAGCAAGTTCAATCCGGTCTCCCCAATATAGCGTTATAAGCCAGTGGGACCCGAACCACCAGGAAATTTATGACTACGGTGCTTTGACATGGAGGGGTTCCAGCCGTGACTGGGAGGGCGATCTCTCCCTCAATGTTCACCGAGTCTCCAGTGAAGCCCATTAGAGGCGCGGCGACGGGTCGGAGGGAAGAATTCGATAGATTATTTCGAACAAAAGCCTCGTAGCTCAAAACATCCACCGAACTCCCACTATCAACTAAAATTCTTTTTACAGAATGTTTGGCTATAGTCATGGACACAACGACGCTTCGTCATGCTTATTAACTACCCCATCTAAATCATTTCCAAATAAAGGAATTACAGAATCTATTCCCTCTCGCTGCCTTTTTGAACCACTACCTGCCCCCCAAGAGATCATAGCTATGGTCTTCTCTGTTGGAGCATTGTCCACGCCGGCTGGAAGTGTCGGAGGCACTGATGGGCCTGAAGTGGGAAGGTTTCCCTTCGAACGAATTTGCCCAAGTGACCCTGTTGAACCAGCTCCTCAATGGCCTTCTTCAGATGGCGGCAGTCCTCGGTGTCATGGCCATAGTCTCGGTGGTACCGGCAGTAAAACTCCTTATTGCGGGGGTCCCAGATTTCAAGGGAGCCGGATGCTTGAAATAAGGTTCCTCCTCGATCTCCAGTAGGATGTGAGATATAGGAGCCATGAGGGGGGTGAATTGCTCCTTAGGAATAAGCGTCTGTGGTCGGCGATCTGGCGGTAAGGAGGCTCAGGCTTCCAGGATCGTGCTCCGGCGTGCTCGGTAGGCGGTGGTTTCTTACTGGTGTTCTTGTCAACTTCCCTCTGGAAGAATCCGCCTTGTCAGCACGGATGTATTTCTGCGCCCGGCTCAGAAGCTCGGCATAAGAACTTGGAGGCTTCTTGTATAGGGAATAGGCAAACCTAGAGGGATGAAGTCCTCGCTTTAATGCCAAAGTGGCTATAGAATTTTTCAGGTTGTATACCTCCAATGCTGCTTCCTTAAATCGAGCGACAAAGTCCTTCAAGGTCTCGCCACTCCTCTGCTGGACAGCAAATAGGCTATCAGCCACTTGTGGAATCTTTCGGCAAGCATCAAAGTGGGCCAGGAAAGATCACTCGAGTTGCCGAAATAAATTGATGCTGCATGGAGGCAGGCGGGAATACCACGCACGTGCCGCCTTGCGAAGGGTGGATGGAAAGGCGACACATAAAAGGAGTCCGTCGCTCCCTGGACCTGCATGAGGACCTTGTAGCTCTCCAGGTGGTCCAGTGGGTCCGTCATGCCATCGTATGGGTCCAGTTGGGGGAGACAGAAGCGGGGCGGGACCGGTTCCTCCATGATGCGCCAGGAAAGTGGGGGGCAATGCTCATAGTCCATCCCGTGAGGGTTAGCGATCCGGTAGCTAAGCTCCTCCAACCGTCGATGATACTCATCGACCCGTCGCTCGGCCCGACGGGTAGTCTTCCTGAGGGTGCCGTCTTGAGATGAATCAGAAGAGGAAGCCGAAGAAGATCGCCGACGTAAGGAACGCACCCGTTTGGATTCTCTCTCCTCTGGCCGATGGTGGGAACGACCGGAATGGCGAGAGAAGGACCGCCGTTGCTTCGAGGCCTCTCGGCGACGAGGTTCAGGGGGTGAGTGACGAGAGACCTCGAGTGGGGTCCCGCCTTAGTGAGACTGGACTGTCCCCCGCACCCCTTCATCGGGCGCAGGGGGTTGAGGTGCAGCAGCCAAACAATGTTCTTGCAGTCCCCGTACCATTGTCATCAGGTCCTGGACCTGGTGAGCCAGAACCTCAAGCCGGTCAGGCTGGCTCATCTATGCAGGGGCGGAACACGGAGGTTGGCCTCCGATTGTTCAGCCCACGGAATGCGCTCCGCGGCTTGGCTGGAGGAGGCCTCCTGTGCTCATGTTGTCACCATCGTCTTCCTTGCAGAATTGGTGGGGTCACAGGAAGAACTTTCGCCTTCCTCCCGTGCGGGCTCCCCTTCCTGGCCCGCCAATCTAACGCGGACAAATCAACAATGATGAGCGACGGGCATGCTGAGATTTGTCGTGGGCTTCCAAATGGGATGGAGAAGTCGTCTTCCTTCTTCGGAAACCTGCAAGAAGTCCCTGGCCGGCCTTCCTGGAGGACCCTCCAACGCTCAAATTAGTAAACTTGTCGCTCATTTCTGTAGTAGTGAGAGGTAAGTTGAGAGATTGAAAGAGAGAGAGAGATCTCCTCGCATTGAGCTCGGGTCCTCCTCTTATACCTGTCTGGGGGGTCTCGTTTACCTCGTTCCGTTGGAACCGTCGAATCTTCCTCGTTGGGATAAGCTTCTTTGAACGGCGAGTGGTTAAGCTGTTGCTGGATGAGGGCCGCTTGTAGCGGTAACTGCCGAGCATGCTAGCACTTGCCCATGATTTTAGTGAGCGAGGTACATGGCAATAGACCTCGAATCTCGGGATCTGTTGCCTGAGGCGGGTCATTATGTATGCGAGAAAGGCACCAAGTTAGGGCCATAGCCATCGCTGGAGGCTGGAGCCAAAGGCCGGAGCTAGAGGCCGGAGCTGGAGACCGGAGCCAAAGGCCTGAGCTAAAGGCCATCGCTGGAGGCTGAGCTAAACGACCGTCGCTGGAGGCCGGATCCGAAGGCCGGAGCTGGAGGTCGAAGCTAAAGGCCATCGCTGAGGCCGTCGCTGGAGGCCGGAGCCAAAGGCCGTCGCTGGAGGCCGGAGCCAAGATTCTATTTCTGGGTTTCGCTGTCACATCATTATTTCCAAAAATCATGCAAAAGATAATACCACCCAGAGGAGACGGTCAGCCGTATCATATATATATATATATATATATATATATATATATATATATATATATATATATATGTATGTATATGTATATGTATATGTATGTATATATATATGTATATGTATATGTATATGTATGTATGTATATGTATGTATATGTATATGTATGTATGCATGTATATGTATGTATTGTATGTATGTATTGTATGTATGTATGCATATGTATATGTATCTATATACTATATGTATGTCTATATCTCTATCTCTCTATGTCTATGTATATATATCTATATCTCTCTATCTGTATGTCTGTATGTCTATATACTCTATATGTATATCTCTCTCTATTCTCTATATCTATATATATATCTCTCTCTATCTCTCTCTCTCTATCTCTATCTCTCTCTGTATCTCTCTCATCTCTCTCTCTCTCTCTATCTCTCTCTGTGTGTGTGTGTGTGTGTGTGTGTCTATCTCTCTCTGTCTGTCTCTCTCTCTGTGTCTCTCTCTCTCTCTCTCTCTCTCTGTCTCTCTCTCTCTCTCTGTCTGTCTCTCTCTGTCTGTCTGTCTGTATGTCTCTCTCTGTATGTACTGTCTGTCTCTCTCTCTCATCTGTCTGTCTGTCTCTCTCTGTCTGTCTCTCTCCCTGTCTGTCTCTGTCTATGTCTGTCTGTCTCTGTCTCCTCTATGTCCTGTCTCTGTCTCCTCCCTCTGTCTATCCCTCTGTCTCCCTCTCCATCTCCCTCCCTCCCTCTCCCTCCTCCCTCCCTCCCTCCCTCCCTCCTCTCCCTCCTCTCTCTCGCTCTCTCTCTCTCTCTCTCTCTCTCTCTCTCTCTCTCTCTCTCTCTCTCTCTCTCTGTCTCTCTCTCTGTCGTCTGTCTGTCGTCTCTGTCGTCTGTCTGTCTCTGTCTGTCTCTGTCTCTCCTCTGTCTCCCTCTGTCTCCCTCTCCCCCTCTCCCTCTCCCTCCCTCCCTGTCTGTCTCCCTCTCCTCCCTGTCTGTCTCTCTCCCTGTCTCCGCTCTCTCCTCTCTCTCTCTCTCTCGCTCTCTCTCTCTCTCTCTCTCCTCTCTCTCTCGCTCTCTCCCTCTCTTCCCTCTTTTTCCCCCCCCCCCCCCCCCCCCCCTCCTCGCTCTCCTCTCTCTCCCGTTTTCCCTTGCCTTGGCCCTCACCTTGCTCTCCCCCCTCCTCCCTTGCCCCCCGGGTCTCTCGGGGCTCCCCTCCGCCATTGCGCCTCTTCCGATCCCCTTGCCTCCTTCCTCCGCTTTTGCCTTGGCTCAGCCCATTCCCCGGTGCACCCCTTTCCCCTTAGCATTGTCAAACCCATTCCCAATTCGGCTAGACTGATTCCTAATTGACTCAATCGAAGTCCATTGGACATTAAGATTTCCAATTGGATCAGACCCATCCAAATTGGCACAATTTAGAACCCAATTACCTTAATATTTCCAATTAAGTCCAATTGGGAATTAGGCTAGGCCTCTCTTAATTAGCTTGATCAGGACCCAGTTAGACTTCAAGATTCCTAATTAGGTCGGACTCATTCTAAATTGGCTTGATCCGAAACCCAATTAGACCCCATGATTCCCAATTAGGATGGACCTATTCTCGATTGGGTTGATCGAGGACCCAATTGGTTTGTGAAATTTTTAAATAGGTGAAATTCATTCCTAATTGGCTTGATTAGAGACCCAACTAGACCCAAGATTCCTAGTTGGGCGAGATCCATTCCTAATTGACTCGATCAAGATCCAATTAGACCATAAGATTCCTAATTAGGCCTAACCCATTTCAAATTGGCTTGATTAAGGATCCAATTGCACCCTAAACTTTCCAATTAGGAATCGGTTCAATTGGGAATTGAGTTGGATCCATACCAATTTGGCTCGGGGATTCAATTAAACTTGGGAATATCTAATTGTGATGGACCCTTTCTAAATTGGTTCACTTGGGACCCAATTAAGTCAAACCCATTTTTAATTGGATTGAACCCATTTCTAATTGGCTTAATCGAAAAAACCAATTGGCCCCAACGATTCCCAGTTAGTTTAGACCTTCAAATTAGTTTGATCGAGGACCCAATTGGTCCTTAGGATTCCTAATTCAACTTAATCTAATTTAACCAAGCTTATTTCTTATTAGCTCGACCAAGGAATTGATTGGACTCGATTGATCTCAATTAAACCCATTCCCTATTGACCTCAACTAAATCAAACCCATCCTCAACTGATCAATTGGCCCATAATTCAACCAAGCCTTCCCCAATTTATTAATTGATCATCAATTTAACTAGATCCATCCCGAATTAGCTCAAGTGGTCTCCAGACCAATTGACCTTTAATTCAACTGGACCTACCCTTAATTGGCTTGAGTGGGTCTTCAATCAAAACGATCGGCCCTTAATTCAATTGGACCCATCCCTAATTGGCTCGAATGGGTCTCCAATTGGACCAATGGACCCCTTAGTTCAACCAAACCCATTTGACCCATAAATACATATTTCTATATAAAATTTAGTATTTCTTACTAAATATATATTTTTCTACCTATCTTCTATATTTTAAAAGATATTATCCATTTTTTATAGTCATATAAAAATTATATAATGTAAAAGTAATATTTTTATATGGATACATATTTCTATATAAAATTTGTTATTTTTACTAAACATATATTTTTCTATTTATTTTCTATATTTAAAAAATATTACTAATTTTTTATAGCCATATAAAAACTCTATAGTGTAAAAATAATATTTTTATGTAAATACATAGTATTTGTTTATTAAATAAATTTTTATTAAAATATTAATTTTTTATAATTGTATAAAAACCTACATAGTGAAAAAATTATACTATATATTTCCTATTTTTTATCTTAGAAATATTTTTTTTTTTTATAGTCATATAAAAACTATATAGTGGGAAAAAATATGTCGAGGTATTAAAATGTCAATGAACTGAAGTTTTGAAGACAAAAATCATAGCACTCAACCATTACATTGCCTTTAGTTTTGTTTTTTTTAATTTTTTGATAACAACAACGGAGGCGTATGGCCACAAAAAGAGTAACACACATGAAGCATTTGTAATAAACAACTGAATAAGTTGATTGGAAAAGCTCGAGTCTCACCCGTTGATTTATTTATTGATTTTGATGAATAACAAAAACTATATAAGTATATTTTTTATGTTACTAATAATTTTGATTAAGTATTTCAGGAATTTAAATATTTATTTAATCAAAATTTAAGAAAAATTAAGTTTGAATCTATGTCTAATGTCAAATGTCAAGTTTTAGTCATTAGAACCAACTCTAGAAGTATTAGAGCTAACTTCGGAGTGTATCGAAATAGTTTGGTACTTTCGGTACGGATTAGAGTCGACTCTAATCGAAAGATAGAGAGTCTCATTTCTGCGCCAAATTAGAACCAACTCCTGCAGAAAATTAGAGCAGACTAATAGTTATACAAAGACTGTGTTTTTCGAAGGTTCATTAGAGTCGGCTCCAGAGTCGACTCCAGTATTCACTAGAGCCGACTCCCGCACGAGAAGTGTGACCCCTTGAAAAGCCAAAGCCAACTCCGCGATGAGCAAAAGTTTTTGTTTTGAACATCTTGAGTTAGAGCCAACTCTAGGTCTTATTAGAGCCGACTTTAATATGTTAGAAACGGATTTCAGAAGTATCAGAGATGACTCCAACGGTTGACTTTTTTCCAACAAACTTCAATGGCTCTTTCCTCTTTCATGCTACACACACCCACAAGTACTTTTAACAACTAGTCTTCATTAAAAAGTAGATTTAGAGGAGATTATAAAAGGAGAGCCATTTGACCATTTTAAGGAGACGAAAAAAGAGAGAGAAGAATAGAATTAAAAATAAAAGAATAGAGTTCAAGTTTGAATTCTTTTGTTCGAAACTGAGTTTAAAGAAATCCAAAGCATTCAAAAGCCAACTTTGAAGGATTTCTATCAAATCAAAAAGAGAAGCAAAGAGCCTTAGTTCTTCAAGAGCCTCTACCTTAACGTTTCTTCAAAAAGCTTCAATCTTATCTTGAGAAAGATCATCTCAGAGGAAAAGAAGAAAAAAAGAAAAGCCCAACTTTAGAAATCTTCTAAATCAGGCTCTTCTATTTCTATCTTGATTATATTATTTTATTTACTCATTTGAGGAGCTTTATCACTGTTGTAACTATTTTTTTTATTATTTTTATTGATTGATTCAATCAGGGGATTGAATCAAGAAAGGCAGACCAGTCTTGTTTAAACTAGAAAGCTTGGAATAGGTTTTGTGCTGGTGAACCTGTGAAAACTAGGTGGGTTCGTTGTGATCAGGGTAATTATAGTATGGGCCTAAGAGTTCCTTGGGAGTAGATGTAGGTGTAGCTAACACCAAACCACTATAAATTTCTTATGTTTGTCGTGCTTGTCTCTCTTTCTCTCTACTCTATCTTTCTACTCTGCTTTGCATTCTTAGCACTACACCTATTGCATATATCCTTGTGCACTGTTACTTTGTGAAATTATTTTTAAGCGCCAAAATTTTTAAAAACTCAATTCATTCTCTCCCCTCTTTGGGTTACCATCTGGGCCAACATCACCTCTGCTCTTTTTTATGTTTTATTATCTAATTTGTAAAATAATCCATCTAATTAGCTTCTCTATGGATATTGCAACATTGAGGTGTGACGAATTTAGGATGGCTAAAAGAAGGTCCCTAAAAAAGATATGATGACAAAAAAAGTTACTCTATAACTGTGATATTATCATGACTGAACGCCCTTCAAAAATTATTTTTTCGTTTTGAAATCTCTTTCTGCACTTATGAAGACCACATACCATGCTTTAAACAATTCGGTTATGGATACCAACTTTGTGTTCAAAGGAATGCCTATAGTAACCTTTCCCTTATGATCTTTGATGAAAATACCTACCCCTACCATTGATTCACTAAAGTTAATTTTTCGATAATCTGGATGAGGGGGCACCCAAGCTACAAATTTTAAAGGAGTCACAACAACCTATGGTAGAATACTCCAGAGATCAGTATCAAAATTAAACAATATCTTACTACATTAAATCTACCCCATAGAACATTGTCGAGCTAGTTTTGATATCCATCCAGGGTTAAAGGTTTTTCCCTGAAAATACGAATCATTTCTTTCCCTCCAAATCCACCATAATATATAACGACTAAGATTTGATCTTCCTTACCCTATGCACCACAAGGTGCTTAAAGAAGGAATACCTAAGGTAGTGTTTGATAGAAAAAATATTATCCATGGATAAGTGTACGAGATAGAGTTTGTCCCCTGGCTATCCCTAGGGATATCCCTTGGCTATCCCATTGATAATATCAAATGCAAAAAGGTAAATCCATAGGATAACTTTTTTTTACTCTTATTTAGAGGGATAACCAGCTATTCCTGCATTTTCTAGGGAATAAATTGAGGGGATATCCCATAGTTAACCATGGATTATCCCTTTGGTTAACTTTATTTTCAGCTATCCCTTAGGTAGTGTTTGATAGAAAAAATGTTATCCATGGATAAGTGTACGAGATAGAGTTTGTCCCCTGGCTATCCCTAGGGATATCCCTTGGCTATCCCATTGATAATATCAAATGCAAAAAGGTAAATCCATAGGATAACTTTTTTTTACTCTTATTTGGAGGGATAACCAGCTATTCCTGCATTTTTAGGAAATAAATTGCGGGGATATCCCATGGTTAACCATGGATTATCCCTTTGGTTAACTTTATTCCCAGCTATCCCTTAGGTAGTGTTTGATAGAAAAAATGTTATCCATGGATAAGTGTACGTGATAGAGTTTGTCCCCTGGCTATCCCTAGGGATATCCCTTGGCTATCCCATTGATCATATCAAATGCAAAAGGTAAATCCATAGGATAACTTTTTTTTACTCTTATTTGGAGGGATAACCAGCTATTCCTGCATTTTCTAGGGAATAAATTGTGGGGATATCCCATAGTTAACCATGGTCAACCATGGATTATCCCTTTGGTTAACTTTATTCCAGCTATCCCTTAGGTAGTGTTTGATAGAAAAAATATTATCCATGGATAAGTGTATGGGATAGAGTTTGTCCCCTAGCTATCCCTAGGGATATCCCTTGGCTATCCTATTGATCATATCAAATGTAAAAAGGTAAATTCATAGGATAACTTTTTTTTACTCTTATTTGGAGGGATAACCAGCTATTCCTCCATTCTATAGGGAATAAATTGAGGGGATATCCCATGGTTAACCATGGTTAACCATGGATTATCCCTTTGGTTAACTTTATTCCCAGCTATCCCTTATAGTTATGGCTTTTGGGAATAAGAGGAGATATCTTCCCTCTTATCCCCTATTTCAAACACTACCTTATAGTTATGGCTTTTGGGAATAAGAGGGAATATCCAGGGATATCCCCTCTTATCCCCTATTTCAAACACTACCTTATAGTTATGGCTTTTGGGAATAAGAAGGGATATCCCGGGGATATCCCCTCTTATCCCTATTTCAAACACTACTTATAGTTATGGCTTATCCCCTATTTCAAACGCTAACTAAATGTTTTGAAATGATTGGGGCAAAGAAAAATCTGGCCTTATATAATAGTATTCCATATCAAAGAGGAGTTCTCACGTTGAAGAAAGAGATAATTCAGAGTTTCCAAAGTCTTCCCACATCATTTGCATATAGTTCAAATTCTAGAAAACTTGTTGCTAAAAAGGATGGGGTTGGAAGTCCATTCTGTCGTAAGTTTTATAGGAAAAACAACACCCTAGGTTAACATTTTAGTTTCTAAATTTTTGAGTCTTTGAATGAAGAATCAACATCATCCACACCCTATAAGCCCTCTCAAATCTCTTGTGCTAAGTTTTAAATGTGTAACTCCTTCCTCAACAAAGAAGATGCTCTTGGGAAGAGACACTTATCAGGATGCTAATGATCTTATTAACTATTTTTATAGGAAAAATGCTCTAAAGCATATCTAGATTCCATTCCTCTGAATTTTACCAAATCACTTACCATAGTTAGAAAAGATATAGCTTTAATATCAAAAGGAAAAGGTCTTCTGTTCAGAGGAAAAATAAAAAACCATGGCTGAGTGAAGATATTGATTGACTTCCCTCTCCCAATAAGCCAAAGCCGACTCAATGATAAAATGTAGAAAGTCTACACATAAATCTCTAAAGTGCTAAATAACTCTTATGTGGATTGTAGGTACTTTAATCTCCTTAAAATTTATAGTTTACTTGTAAGAACCTGCGCATAGACAATTGGACTGAAGTATAAATCTCCTAATATTGGTACGTCCTGATATTACCTTCCCCTACAAGAAAATATTTAGAATTTCAAGCCCACCATTCCTTTTTTATTTATTACATATCTGCATCCAAGCAATAGAATAAAGAGACCGCCTATTCATCTCATAACCTCATAAGAAATTACGAGCCACTATATCCAACTATATATTTGATAAAACTTCTCAGGACCATAATATTAAAATTAATAAAAATAAGGATGAAAATAGAACTAGTCTTATAACTGTTTTCTTGAGTTAGAATTCGATCGAGAGAACTTTCATTAGAAAGCAAAATCAAAGCAATACACGTTGTTGTTCAACATGACCGCCCAATGCGCAGGCCATTGGATGATGCACTAACGGAGGAGCCTCTCATGGTCGTGGAATTGGAGAGCTAAAACATGCCAGTTCTACACGTGACTATTAAACACGTGTCAAAATACAACCACACGCCTCCCTCATCCCGTCGCATGCAACAGCCACGTCGCATCAGGCCCATCAACGTGTCCCGATGGTCCGTTGTTCCATCCAATTCTCCTCCTAATGCATCTAATCTAACCGTCTTCTCCCCATAAACCCAAAACTACCAACCCAAAACCACATCCATCCAACGGTTCATCTCACTCTAGACAAACAAGTCGCCCAAACAAATCATACCTCCGAAGGAACACCAGAACGTCAGTCCGACTTCTCCCTCCCTCCCTCCCTCTCCTCCAAAAGCCGCTCCAGGTTCCTCCAATCTCTCTCTCTCTCCATAGGTTTCTTGATATCGAGATGAACGCGGGGAGTTTGGCGGCATCGGCGGGGATAAACATCGGGCTGGCGCTGGTGGTGCTGTCCTTGTTCTCCGTCCTCAAGAAGCAGCCCTGCAACGCACCCGTCTACTTCCCCCGCCGCATGGCCGCCGGTGAAGAGATGCCCCTCGATCGCCACTTCTCCCTCCGCCGCCTCCACCCCTCTATCTCCTGGATCCCGCGCGCCTTCCGCCTCTCGGAGGATGACGTCCTCCGCCACAACGGCCTCGACGCGCTCGTTGTCCTCCGCCTCTTCAAGTTCGGGTAAACTAAAAAGGGACTACTCTTTTTTTTCCATTCTAAAAGCTGGTTCTTGTTTTCTGTGTGGTTTAGAATCTTGCGATCAAAAAGGGGTATTGGTACGGGAGTTGGCATGAGAAGAACTTAAATATTTAGTAATACCAAGGGAATGTTGTAATGATTTGAAGTGGCATTTTGATTATGACAAGGAGGATACTTGTATATAGAGTTGGAGGTAGATATTAGTAAATTTTTTTTTAAAAAAAAAAATCAAGAACTTATGTGATAAAACCCATAATGGATCATGAAGTCGGAAAGCACCAATTTATAAGTAAAAAGTATGAGAATAGGGAAACTAGATTCGAGATGTTCTGGGCTCTGTTTAAAGGATGCTATTGCCAAATAACAGCTCTAATGGCTAGGCGCTAGCTATTAAGGTCCCTCTAACAACTAATCATTAAAATCTGCTATTAAACCTCCCCTCCAATGGCTAGCTGGCTAAAACATGTAATTAAACTTGAATAAATCTTGAAATAAATTTAATAAAGTCGAATCAATAAAAACAAAAAGAGGTTTCCACGCCTGTGTCGTAGGCCTGGCTTACGTGTGGTAAGCAGCCCAGAAGTCTATAAATTCAACTAAAATTTTTGGCTGGAGAAGTACTGAATGCATCTCTATTCGCACTAGTTTTTCAATGTGGGACTAGATTTTATTGAACAAATAAATGCTTTCATGGTGGAACTTTTTAAACCAAAAATCAGAAAAATATTTAAATAATTAAATATTATCTAATATTTTGCTATAAAATTTCATGTATTAAAATTAAAAAGTCAAAAAATATCACATTTTCTCTGTAGCTTACACGGTATAATAGGTGAGACATCACTGGGACTTAAACCTCACTTAGTGTTGATTTTATTGATCTAAATTGATCTGAAAAAGTCATAGTAGACTAGGTCTTAAACTAAGTCCTTTAAACCTGGATTTTAATAAATCACATACATGGTACAGATCAGTTTTCTTTAATTGGATTAGTGCTATTATGGTCTTATGCTGGTATCTTGATTTTCATGAAAGTTGATAACATTAACCCAAATCCATAGTCATGGACCCTACAATCATTCCAACATAAGTTATCTAGGACTTCATTCCTTAATGGATCTTTGATCAGTTGATTTGCCAAGTTCTTTTATGATTTGACAAACCCTAGTAATACTATAGAATGCTTTTCAATAGTCTCCCATACCTATATCTCAACTGGATGTACCAGTTCTTCATCTTTTGATTTGAACTTTTTTGTTTTGTCAATTCAATAGTTTCTTTACTATCACAATGGAAGGATAATGGGGGAAATTGACAAGAGATTCTTGATCCACTTTGCCTCTCTGTAGGTGGCATCAGGCAACCTCATTTAGTTAGCAGACCTCCAAGCAATTGCAACCCCATTGAGGAGGAAAAGATGTCCAATAGTGGATTTAATATTAAGAGAATGAGCGATCCAATTGGCATCACTATAATCCTCAAAAATTTAGGAAACCCAATGTAAAGAAGTTTATTTATGTTCCTTTGAGATAATAAAAAAATCCTTTCTGAATCAATCTAATGAGATTAATCAGGATTTTGGTATATCTAGTCAATATTTCTATAGCTGAAGCAATATCGATTCAGTTTTGTTTGCTAGGCAGAGAAGTGAGCGTTCAATACTAGAGAATCTAAGTTGTGATATTGGTTCACAAAGATTTTTCTTTAGATGTACAGTAGGATTATAAGTAATGGATACAGATTTTAGATCATAATACTCAAATTTCTTGAGCATGCTTTATATGGAATGAGAAAAGTAAATATTTATGCCTTAAGGGGGTTTGATTAGCTTTATCCCTAGGATTAAACCAAGACCTCCTAATTCTTTTATATTAAATTTGTTAGAAAGGATTTAGTTTCTTCTATGATTTTTAGAGATATGCCAAATATCAAGCTATCATCAACATGTAGACAAAGGATAATTACTGTCATCATCAAGGGTCTTAAAATAGACACTTGTTTTGATCTTTGAAAGAGAATCTAAAGAAAAAGATTGTACTATCAAATTTCTCATGCCATTGCTTTAGTGCTTGCTTGAGACCATACAGGAATATAATTAGTTTATACACATCGTTTTCATATCCCTTAATAATAAAACCCTTTAAGTTGTTCCATATAGATCTTTTCTTAAAGATATCCATTTAGAAAGTAGTTTTCATGTTCACTTGATGGATGGTCAAGTGATTATAAGGGGAATTCTAAGGGTTGTGAAATCATAGGAGAATAAATATCATAGTAAGTTATACCTTTATTTTGATGGAAGCCTTGGCTACTGGTCAAGCTTTATATTTTTTTGTTGGTCAATCTGACTTAGCTTTCTACAAAATACCTATCTACAACATAATACCTTACATCCAGGAGGATGATATGAAAGAATCCAAGCCTTTTTACTTAAGAAAAAATTCAGTATAATAGTTGATGGCTTCTTTTCAAAAAGGTGTATTGAGAGAAGACATAGCCTGAGCATAAGAGCAAGGTTCATTAGGAAGATATGAAAGAATTCAAGTTTTGTTTTGAAGAATAAATTCAAAAACATAGTTGATGGTTTCTTTTAGAAAGGTGCATTGAGAGAGGACATAACCTGAGCATAAGAGGTTTACCTTCAACATGAAAGGAAAATAAATCATGTCTTGTATCTCTTACTAGATGGTTCAACTACATGGGTTTTAAGGTTACTAGCGTTAAAAGAGGTTTAAGATTTAGTGGGTATAGAGTCAAGTATTTTACTTTTAAAAGATGATCTCAAAGAGGGTTGCACCCAGGTCTTTATGATGATGTTGTTGGAGATTTCACTAACTTCTAAGTTTATGACTAGGAACCTATTAATATTGTTGTCTAAGGCATACCTTTAAGAATGACATCTGCAGTCTTTTGCGGGTCCTTTTTTTTCCCTCTTAGATTTGGGTATTCCAACCTTAGCTAGACATCCGTACACTTTGGGATAAATCAAGTTTAGGTAATTCGCCTTCCTAGAGTTCTAAAGTAGCCTTGATACCATCTTAAAGATTACTTTGTTTAGGATATAGTAACTTGAAACTAAGTCTCCCCAACCCCACAAATTCTTGGGTGCATTTCAACTTAATAAATATCAAGTAAATCATGCTCATCTAGGTTTGGTTCTTTCACTCAACTACTATTTGATTCATATGTGTACATAGTAGTGACCTCATGTGCCATACTATTTTTTTGATAAAACATTTCAAATCATTTGAAATGTATTCACTACTTAGATTGGAGCTACATCCTTTTGATGGTCCTATCAATTTGGTTTTTTTGATTCAACCTTATAAATCTTGAATCTATTTATGACTTCATCCTCAAATCTTGAAATATAGATATAACAATATAAAAAGAAGTCACCTATGAAGGTCACAAGGTAACAATTTGCTCTCCTAGTAGGAATCTTGAAATGCACACATCACTATGCACAAGGTAAAGGAGCTTGCCGTTTCTATGAATAGTGTTGAAGGGTTCTTATTCTTTTTGGATTGAGAATAGACCTCATACTTAGACTTAGATCTAGATTTGATCTAGTATTAGGTTAAGACTAATTATATGCCTAATTTGGTCAATGTTTGCAAGCCCTAGTTGACCATGCTGAGGATTCAAAGTTGAATACAAAAGAAGGATTTTATTGATATTTAATGTACATTAAGTTTGAATAAACCTCTCTTGGAAAGTCCTTGTCAACAAAGTCATTATTTTAGAAATTGAAATTTTATTGGATTGAAGAAAAAATAAAACTCTCTAGACTAAAATATTGTTACGTTAAACACTTGATATGTACAACACATTGTGAAGGATTAGATTTTCTGAAAGTCATCATGAAGTCTGTTTATCTTATTTCAAGCATTTATTCTTTATAGTCATTCCCAAGTGTTATACATTCTCCACTTGAATCTTGAAAGGTGGAAAATCAAGAGAGGTCAAAACAAACATGCACTTTTTCTCCCAAATCAAACCATCAATCATTAGGGGTAATGGCGAGGTTAACTGAAAAAGTTAAAAAGATAGATTTAAAGAAGGGTTGTGCTCTACTTTCAACCATATTTACTTGAGGTCTTGATCCATCGTGACCTTTCTTTAGTAGTCTAGTCTTCTTATGGAAGCAATCTCTGGCAAGGTCTGCAAATTTGGTATTGAGATTATATCAGTATATTACTGGTTTGATACGGTATAAGTTGATACGATATGGTATATACTTCATACTAAGATGTGGTGCCTTTTTTCTCTCTTAATTATAATGCCACTTAGTACTGGATGGTGCAAGGTAGTTTAGCTCGGCTCGGTTCCTACCGAATCAAAAGTTGATGCCGTGTTGTACGATGTAGCAAACCTTGATTCTTGGTGAAATGGTTTATTTACTCACACACAAAACTAAATATCTCCTTGTCCTTTTGCTTTTGATGTGGGTTTAAAACTTGATTAGGATTAGATTGGTTTTGGTTAAGATCAGGTTTATGTTTAAAGTTCTGGTTGGGCTTGAAGGAATGGATAGGGATGGCAATGGCCCAGGAATGGCTCGGGGCAGCCTCTACCGGTTCCTGTCCCCATTAGCAAAAACCTTTCCGTTTTCTGCTCTGTTAAGCCGTTATAGTTAATAGGGCAGGGACGGGGATATCCGGCTGGGTAAACGAGTATCCAGTTCTCGATCGGGCAAACGGGTACCCGTTTGGCCGTTTACATAAAAAAATAAATTATTTCATTAATTTTTTTTTAAAAATACCAATAAAAAGTTTTGGCTTTGATATTTAGTGGTTGCATAAAAGAAGAGAACACGAAGATTCAAATGTGTTTTACTAGATTTTTTAGTATATATATTTTATTTATTTATTTATTTTAAATTTTAATATATATATATATATAATTTAAATATATATATTAAAGCTAATAGGGATGGGGATGGATAAACAGAGATAGGGCAGAGAATACCGTCCTTGGCCGTTTACCCGTTTAGCCATTAATGGCAATTTACCCGTTAAACCGTTTAGACCGGAGATTTTTTGACCCGTTAGAAATGGTACTGATCGAATAAACGATCAAACAGAAAAAATTGCTATCCCTAGGAATGGATAGATCTCTTAAAGACTCTATATTTAGGTTTGAAGGAATTGGATAATTTTAGAGGATTTAGGTTGGGATTCAATTAAATTCAACTTAGAACTATTGTTAGATATTGACTTGACCTTAAGTTGGCGATGTTCCTGTATCCGAAGGGTGAAGTCAAATTGCTTAGGTGTTAGCTCTCTTGCATAATTGGCTTAGAAAGGTGGAACATGGCTTATTTGTTAGGATGCCTTATAGGTTTAGGAGGAAAAAAAATCATCTTGGCTTTTGGAGCTTTTGGAATTCATGGATTTGGCTTCTAACTAACTTATTGTCCAGCATCATATACCTTTGGAATTTAGAGATGATGAATTGGTCAAAGCCAACATCCTCTATGCCAAACTCCTATTTAAGATCATCCCAAAATTTTTTGATGGTTTGACTTGAGAGATAGAAATCATAAAAGGTATCAGAGAGGGTACAAGGATTCTATGCCCGCAATGGTAGTCAATTTCTTGTGGGTTCTAGAATTGAATCAGATTGAGTTGAAATGAAAGGTTCACTAGATTTTCTTGTAGTGGAAGGTTCTTGGTTGTGATTGATTTGGATTTGCATATGGAGTAGAAGGGTTGTAGTAACCTGGTGGAAGCACTATGGCTGAAATTAAATTTAATGTGGTTAGCCAAAACTTCTTTTGGCTTCGCCACTTCATAAAAAAAAAAGCCATTGAAGTTGTCAAGTTTCATTGAGTTTTGATCTGGCACAAATAGTCATGTTCAAGGGAAAGGATTAACATAATTAATTATTCTGCACAATTAAATCACAAGGTCTCGGTTTGGGTTATTATTCTACACAATTAAATTGCAAGGTATTGGTTTGGGTTTTTTAATCAAGTATTGTGCTAAATTCTCTTGGTAAAGATTCTATCTAGAAGCTTATGATCCCTATCAAATAAGTTTCCATTCTAGCTTTTAATAATTTTGTAATTTGTATGCACATATTAGGTTCAAATTAAGGAGGTAGAAGTTTCAAACCTTCAATGGTTTATATATGCATACATATTTGTTGCCGCCAAATCACTTGCGATGAGCGTCGGGTGAGCTGAGATCTCCGCAAGCCTTCGAGGATGCAGAGAGGTCACCATCTTCCTTCTAGAGCCTGCAAAAAAGTCCCGGACCGATGGTTCCGGTGGGACCCTCCGACGCCCAAGTCAGTGGTTTATAGAACAGGAATGTTGGATATCAAAAGAGCTTGAGTGAAAGAGAGAGAGAGAGATTCCCCTGCATTGAGCTCGGGTCATCTTCTTATACCTGTTTGGGGGTCCCGTTTACCTCATTCCGTTGGAACCGTCGAATCTTCCTCGTTGGGATAAGTTTCTCCGAACGGCAGGTGGTTAAGCCGTTGCTGGATGAGGGCCGCTTGTAGCGGTAACTGCTGAACGTGCTAATACTTGCCCATGATTTCAGTGGGCGAGGTGCACGACAATAGTCCTCGTATCACGGGATCTATTGTATGAGACAGGTTATTGTGCATGCGAAAGACCGAAGCCATTATCGGAGGCCGGCGCTGGAGGCCGACACTGGATGCCGGCGCTGGAGGCCGACGCTGGAGGCCGGAGCCAAAGGCCAGCGCTGGAGCTGGCGCTGGAGGCCGACGCTGGAGATCGGCGCTGGAGGCCGACGCTGGAGGCCGGCGCTGGAGGACGGAGTCAAAGGTCAGCTGGCGCTGGAGGCCGGCGCTGGAGGCTAACGCTGGAGTAGGCGCTGGAGGCCAACGCTGGAGACCGGCCCTGGAGGCCGGAGCCAAAGGCCAGCTGGCGTTGGAGGCCGTTGCTGGAGGCCGACGCTGGAGGTGCCAGGCGGCTGGGAGGTGCCGGGGCCGCCTGGCTTGGACACGCCGGGGTCGGCTAGGAAGGTGCCGGGGCCGCCTGGCTTGGAAATGCCGGGGTCGGCTAGGAGGTGCCGGGCCGCTGGGAGGTGCCGGTGCCGCCTGGCTTGGACGCCGGGGCCTGCTGGGAGGTGCCGGCCATGGAGCTGCCGGCCTTGGAGCTTAGTGCAATTTTGTGCGCGTGGCTTTGAGGCCATAAACGCTACAGTGGCCGAAGGGTCCTTCGGAGGCCAAAGGGGGCTTCGTCGGTTTCCTTCACGATTCTCTAACGGCGTTGGATCAGCCACATCAGATGCCCCCTCGCCCCTAAGATGAAGCGGGCCCACCCCAGCAAGGCGAAAGGGGCGTTACCTCCCAAGTGGCTGATCCCCACCTGACTTTGGGTCTTCAACTTTTGACATGATGTTTGGATGTGGGTCCCCGTCCACATGCCATAGAGGCAGAGAGCCAGTGAGGCCGCAATGATGCTCCCGAGGCAGAGGGAGCTGTTGAGCCTTTTTCGTAGATGTTGGCCTTTGCGTCGTGTCTGATGTCGACGTTGATTACAGGCTTGAGAGCTTGGGAGCGGATGCCCGTCAACTATGAGCTGGGGAGTCGGCTTCTCCTAGCTGAGTTGTCTTGGGGCTTCTCAGTTATATGTTGCAAGTGTGTAATTTAAACAAAGGTATTACCCGATTGGCCGTTGGCCGCTGATACAGAGTTGAGGCCATTGAGGCCGAAATAAAGTCGTTGAGGCTGTAACGAAGCCGCTTAGGCAAAGTTGAGGCCGTCGAGAGCCTTTTGAACCCCGGAGGATGACTCGAGAGTCGCTGGGATTCGACCATGAGCCTTTAACTCCGGAGGGTGACCAGAGAGTTGAGAGTCGTCAGGTGCCTTTTCACGCCGGAGGTGACCCGAGGGTGCTTGGACCAAGCTCTTTAAAGAAATTGGCCGCCTCCTGCAGAGTTGATGACCTGCCCCCCAGGGAACCATGTTGATTGAAGGCGGAGGGGGGGGGGACCAGTGCTGAAATCAAGGGCAGCTGGAATGGAATATGCAGGAGGTATTGGGCTTGGATTGCCAACGCGGAGCCGGGCTTGAGTGTCGAGGGGAGACTCGGGCTTGAGTGTGCCGATGCGGAGCCGGGCTTGGAGGTGCCGATGCGGAGCCGGGCTTGAGTGCGCCGATGCGGAAACGGGCTTGAGTGTGCTGACGCGGAGCCGGGCTTGGATGTGCCGATGCGGAGCCGGGCTTGGAGGTGCCGATGCAGAGACGGGCTTGAGTATGCCGACGCGGAGCCGGGCTTGAATGCGCCGACGCGGAGCCGGGCTTGAGTGCGCCGATGCGGAGCCGGGCTTGAGTGCGCCGACGGGGAGCCGGGCTTGGATGTGCCGACGCGGAGCCGGGCTTGGAGGTGCCGATGCGGAGACGGGCTTGAGTGTGCCGATGCGGAGCCGGGCTTGGATGTGCCGACGCAGAGACGGGCTTGATTGTGCCGACGCGGAGCCAGGCTTGATTGTGCCGACGCGGAGCCGGGCTTGGATGTGCCGACGCGGAGCCGGGCTTGAGTGTGCCGACGTGGAGCCGGGCTTGGAGGTGCCGACGCAGAGACGGGCTTGGAGGTGCCGACGCGGAGACGGGCTTGAGTGTGCTGACACGGAGCCGGGCTTGATTGAGCCGGTCTTGATTGTGCCGACGCGGAACCGGTCTTTTTGTGCCGATGCGGAGCCGGTCTTAAGTTGCCAGTGCGGAACCGGTCTTTTTTTGCCGACACGGAGTCGGTCTTAAGTTGCCGGCGCGGAGCCGGTCTTTGGTGCCGGTGCGGAACCGGTCTTTTTGTGCCAACGCGGAGCCGGTCTTAAGTTGCCGGTGCGGAACCGGTCTTTTTTTCCGACGCGGAGTCGGTCTTAAGTTGCTGTGCGGAACCGGTCTTTGGTGCCGATGCGGAGCCGGCCTTTTGAGACGCTAATGCGAGGTTGGTCTTGAATGCTAATGCAGAGTCGATCTCCCCTGCATGACATTTTTAAGTATCAATGAAAGAAATACTTTAAGTGCAGCGTACTTAGCTCTTGCGGCACCCCTGTTTTCCTTCTACGGACTTGAGCGCTCCCGCTGGTGGTCTACCCCTCGGGGAATCAAATTGGTTGAAGTGGAGGTACCGCTGCCCTTACTTGGGCCTCCTTCTGTGTCGCCGTCCATAGGAGAGAAGGCTGCTTGGGCGGCGAGTGATGGCTCTTTGAGCTTTAAGTCGTTGGTGAGCTTGAGATGGTGGACCTCTTGCTGGGAAGATTCCCAGCAGGATGAAGGATGGTTGGCCTGAGCAGCGAACCAAGAGCAAGCGGGAGCCTTTGCTCGTTGTTGTGTGGTCTTGAGATGTTGCTTCTGATGCTTCTGCTTAGCTCGCTGAAGGTGCCCCCCAGCATAAGTGGTGAAAGTTTTTGGATTTTTTTTTCATCACTACCTTTATGATCCACCATTTGATTAAAGGGGGACGAGGATCTGAAAACTAGCATCGCTGATCTGCTGCCCCCCTTCCTGGCGCGCCAATCTGTTGCCGCCAAATCACTTGCGATGAGCGTCGGGTGAGCTGAGATCTCCGCAGGCCTTCGAGGATGCAGAGAGGTCACCATCTTCCTTCTAGAGCCTGCAAAAAAGTCCCGGACCGGTGGTTCCGGTGGGACCCTCCGACGCCCAAGTCAGTGGTTTGTAGAACAGGAATGTTGGATATCAACAGAGCTTGAGTGAAAGAGAGAGAGATCCCCTGCATTGAGCTCGGGTCATCTTCTATACCTGTTTGGGGGTCCCGTTTACCTCATTCCGTTGGAACCGTCGAATATTCCTCGTTGGGATAAGTTTCTCCGAACGGCAGGTGGTTAAGCCGTTGCTGGATGAGGGCCGCTTGTAGCGGTAACTGCTGAACGTGCTAATACTTGCCCGTGATTTCAGTTGGCGAGGTGCACGGCAATAGTCCTCGAATCACAGGATTTGTTGTATGAGACAGGTTATTGTGCATGCGAAAGACCGAAGCCATTGTCGGAGGCCGGCGCTGGAGGCCGACGCTGGATGCCAGTGCTGGAGGCCGACGCTGGAGGCCGGAGCCAAAGGCCAGCGCTGGAGCTGGCGCTGGAGGCCGACGATGGAGATCGGCGCTGGAGGCCGACGCTGGAGGCCAGCGCTGGAGGCCGGAGCCAAAGGCCAGCTGGCGCTGGAGGCCGACGCTGGAGGCTAACGCTGGAGCAGGCGCTGGAGGCCGACGCTGGAGGCCGGCGCTGGAGGCCGGAGCCAAAGGCCAGCTGGCGCTGGAGGCCGTTGCTGGAGCCGACGTTGGAGGCCGACGCTGGAGGTGCCGGGTGGCTGGGAGGTGCCAAGGCCGCCTGGCTTCGACACGACGGGGCCGGCTAGGAAGGTGCCGGGGCCGCCTGGCTTGGAAACGTCGGGGCCGGCTGGAAGGTGCCGGGCCGCTGGGATGTGCCGGCGTCGCCTGGCTTGGACACGCCGGGGCCTGCTGGGAGTGCCGGCCATGGAGCTGCCGGCCTTGGAGCTTAGAGCAATTTTGTGCGCGTGGCTTTGAGGCCATAAACGCTACAGTGGCCGAAGGGTCCTTCGGAGGCCAAAGGGGGGCTCCGTTGGTTTCCTTCACGGTTCTCTAACGGCGTTGGATCAGCCACATCAATATTTATTCATTCATTCATAAATGCAAATGTATATATGTATGTATGTAACGATATTTTGAACCATCTTGAATTGGATAATTTGGTTCAAATTGAATCGAACTGGTTTGGAACTGGGATGATTCGGCTTCTCGGTTCAATATGGAGGGTGAACCACTCTGAATGATTGAATCGATGTACTGAACTGAACCAAACCATCCGATTCGGCCCGATTTGATATGGTTCATAGCTTGGGCATTCTAGTCCACTTGATCACTACGCTACTGGTTCAGTCTGGTATGCATATGTAAGGAATTTCGTATATTTTATATGAATTAAATTCATATATCAAGCAACAGCAGATAAATAAATACGAATTTAATTCCCAAAGCCCAAAATCTTTAGGGAACATATTCAGTATAAAGAAATAATATATGATTAAATAATAAATCATGCCTGTGTTCTTTATTGGGGATGAAGCCGGTAAACAATTTACCACTAGCCGTCCATGCATCCAGCCTCTAATGGTGATCAATGCGGAGATCTTTGGATGATGTCCTCCCAGGAATGGATGATGACCTTCTAGCGAGGGGTGCTAGCGCCTCTTTTCTTCTTCAATTGATTTTCCAAATTAAGAGAGAATAATTTCTTGATCAAGATTTGATCTTGATCAATCAAGAGAGAAAAGATTTCTTGATCAAGATCAAATCTTGATCTATCAAAGAAAATAATTTCTTCGTGCCAGGCACGGCACGGAAAAAAATTCAGATCCTACACGACCCTCGTGGGCCATGCCAAGGCACGGCTCTGGTGCCAATTGCCAAACGGGGAGGGGTTTAGACCATTTTACCCCTTCCAATAGCCATATAACGACTATATCAAAGGGTAGTTTTGGAAAAAATTTTGGGACTTCTATAAATAGCCCATTTCTCCCTTATTCTTACCACACCCAACCAACTCTTCTCTATTACTACTATTTCTCTCTTCTAGCAAGTGCTCTAGTAGATTAGCAATTTAATTTTTAGTTTGCAAGTGTTCTTACAAGTGGCAAATGCTCAAGCAAGTAGTCAAGTGCTACAAGATCACTTCTTGTTGAGAGGCGAGAGCGCAAGAGGAAGCTTACAAATCTCGGCTCCATGCCTCCACCTCTGATATTTTCTCAATTCCTTTTTGTGGGTTAGTTTTTATTTTTTTACATTTATTAATTAAAAATTTTAGATATGACATCTTTTAACGAAAGTAATTTTAACATGCACCCTTTTCTGAGGGTCAAGAAACTAATCCCCAAGGACCCCAACCCCAATCCCAACTCCAAGTTCCATTTAGAGCCAGTGTCAGTGAATGTCAAACATCTTCTCGTAAGAGGACTAGTAATGTTTGGATTGATTTCGATAGAATTATGGTTGATGGAGTCTATAAAGCAAAATGTAAAAAATGTGCAAAACTTTACAGTTGTTCTAGTACTGGGGGAACAGGGCATTTAAAAAGACATCAAGAGAGTCATAGGATGCATGATTCCTGTCAGCAATGTATCCTTAATATACAAGAGGAATCACTTGGAGGTAATTTTGCATATAACCACGAAAATCAGAAAAAATACTGGTAAGATGGATAGTGCAAGATGAATTACCTTTTAGTTTATCTGAATCTTATAATCTTGAAAGATATGTTCAATTAGGCTTACAACATCCTTATAAAAGAACTAGTAGCCGTACCTTTAGAAGAGTGGCTATGAAAAACTTTTTAGCAATGAAACAAAGTTTAACTGAAAGCCTCTCAAATTTAAATGCTAGAATTTCTTTAACTTCTGATATTTGGTCGACATCTGTAGGTAGTAATTATTTTATTGCTATTATTGCTCATTATATTGATAATGATTAGCAATTAAATAAACGAATTATTGCTTTTCGTGCTTTTGATTTTCCGCATTTAGAACAACAAATTTCAAATATTATTTATCAAACCGCATTCTCATATAATATTAATAATAAAATAATATCAATTACTTTTGATAATGCATCTAATAATAATTCTGCTGTTGCATTATTAAATGACTCTTTGCATCCCATTTTAGATGGACAATTATTTCATATTAGATGTGCATGTCATATATTAAATCTTTCTGCTCAATCTGGCATGAACATAATTCAAGAGGTTATTTTAAAAATTAGAAATGCAGTTTCTTTTATTCATGCTTCAAGGTCAAGACTTTAAGAATTTAAACAATTATGTGTAGAACATGATAAATGTTTTAAAAAATTTAAACTTGATGTAATAACTCGTTGGAATAGTACCTATATCATAATACATGATGCATAGCCATATAAGAACTTATTGAGTGCTTATATTAATGATCGTGGATTAGGATTTACATTGACTGAAGCTGATTGGCATCAAGGTAAAATTTTAGAAGATTTTTTTGTTACTTTTTATGATGCTACAAATGTTCTTTCAGGTATTTATTATCCAACTTCTTGTTCATTTTTACAAAAAGCATATGTAATTAGTAAAAAATATAAAGAATATAGATATCATGAAGTTTTAATGCCTATTATACATAATATGGAAACTAAATGGAATGAATATTAGAATAGGATATGTCCATTGCATAACTTAGTTGCTGTTTTTGATCCTAGAGTTAAATTAAATGGTGTAATTTTTTTAATTGATCAATATTGTGAAAACATGAATCAAAATCCTGAACCTGCTAAAGATGAGGTAACATGACTTTTTAATAATATTTATGATTTATATAATGATAAAATTTGTGGATCTAGAATACCTGCTCAAAGCTCTGCTTCTTCTTCTAGATCTCATTCGTCATCTATTTTTTCATTCATTAGAAGACACGTACATGCTTCATGTTTCATCTTCTTCATCTTTAAGTAATGAATTGGAATTTTATTTAGAAACGATCTTTATTTTGCATATGATGAACATCAAATAGAAAGTCTAGATGTATTAGCTTGGTGGAAGAGTGTTAGAAATCAATATCTTGTTATGTCTGCCATTGCACGAGATATTTTAGCTGTGCCGATGTCCACAGTAGCATCGAAATCCGCTTTCAGTGCAGGTCGACGTATTTTGGACGGAAAGAGAAGTAGGATGACTGGCGAGACAATTGAGATGCTTATCTGCTTCAAAGATTGGTTGGATGCTGGGACGAGGCTTCAAGATAAAGGTAGACATGACTTAACCAGTGAAGATGATGACACAAATACTACTGATGACTGATGAGTGAGTCATTTCTACTTTTATAATTATATATTTTTATTTTTTAAATTATTAAAAACTTAAAGTGAGTTATCTTTATTTTTTTCTCTTTATTGTATTCTGTTCTGGAGGTCAGGCCTAGCCCCCCTTCCTTCTGTACCATTTTGATTTTAAATTAATATACTGGTAGGGGTTTATGCCAAACCCCCCACCATTAAGGTGGCTTTATATTAATAAAATTTCTTTATTCCTAATAATTTTTTAATTTGTCAAAAAATATTTTTTTTTACAAATTTTTTTTATTTGAGCCGTGCACTGCCCAGGCCCAGGTGGGCCGTGCCTGGCACGACCCACCTGGGTCGGCACGGCGGGCCGGCCCCAGCCCCGGCCCGTCATGGGCCGTGCCGTGCTGGGCCAATGGAAAATTTTTTTTGCACCTGGCATGGCATGGTTTACTAGGCCGTGCCTGGCACGGCCCATGTGGGCCTGGGCCGTGTCGTGCTATGGGCGGCATGGCCCAGTGCCTACCTCTAATCTTGATCAATCAATCAAGAAAAGATTTCTTGATCAAGATCAAATCTTGATCAACCAAGAAGAGAGGGAAAGCCTTCCTTCAACCATCCAAGAAAGAGGGATGCAAGAGAGAGGAACTTTCAACCCGTCTAAGAGAGAGAGGGACGTCCTAAATTCATGAAAAGGAGGTTACTCCTTTCATTCATGAAGAGGAGGTTACATGATGCCAAAATTATAAATGTTTCCTCCTCCATGACATGGAGATGGGTCATGTCATCACATGAGCATGGATCCATTCTCCATGTGGCACGATTTCAACCCTCGGTTCAATTGGATTTTTATGAATCAAATCATGCCATCATATGGACCCAGTTAAATAACACATTATTAATCTCAATTAATCTAAGCCATCCATCACATGAATCAAGCCTAATCGAGTATCCAATTAATGAATTTCATATGTACATCATGATATGGCCGATCGGGTCAAAGAACACGCGAGCCAATTCCTTGGCGATTGGGCTTAACATGGCTTACCCCGACTTCCGTGTCGGTCGCAGCCCGTTTCGATCTCCGCATCGGCCACGGCCCATCTCGACATCCGTGTCGGCCACGGCCCATACCGACCTCGGCGTCGGCCACAGTCCATCTCGACATCCGTGTCGGCCAGAGCCCGTCCCAACCTCGACGTCGGCCATGGCCCATCTCGACATCCGTGTCAGCCATGGCCCATTCCGACCTCGACGTCGGCCATGGCCCATCTCGACATCCGTGTCGTCCACGGCCCACCTCGGCTTCCTCGTCGGCCGTAGCCAGTCTAAGCGTTGGTTACGGTGTCGGCGTCGGCTTCGGTGACAGCCCCGGCGTCGGTCTCGGCGTCGGCTTCGGTGTCAGCCCCGGTGTCGGTTTCGGCGTCGGCCCCCGGCGACAATCACCCACGTTCAAGCTACGTGGTCCACTTCCATCGAGAATGGCGGACCACGTCACCACGAGCACACCCGGCTACGCGTGCGGTGGACGTGCTCCCTCCTGGCGCCGCTAACAACGGGCGTGGCCCCACGATCAGTCCCATGACCCGTACTTTATGGCACGTTGAAGACTAGAAATTAATAACCGTCTGAAAGAGGCTGGGCCACGACGGACGAAGAGTAAGTGGGATTCTCAAACAGGTATAAAAGGCCTTTAGCCCTTGAGGTAGGGGTCTCAAGCTCTACCCAATCATCACAACGTTATTCATTCCTGTTCTCCAGATCGCTGACTTGAGCGTCGGAGGATCCCCGTCGGAACCACCGATCCGGAACTTTTCTTGCAGGTTTCCGGCTAAAGAAGGCGACCCCTGTCATCCCTTTGAAGGCCAACAAAGCATTTCCGTCACCTGACGCTCCTCAAAAGTGATCTGGCAGCAACACATCACATGTATAAAAAGTCTCTCCCTTGAACATAAAATTCTTTCCTCTATAATGAATCCTATTCATCAATTTCATATTCTCTCATTAAGATTGAGTCAAACCCAATCCTAATTAATTGGTCATATAATTTGAATTAAGTTTAACTTAATTTTTATTTTAACTTCATCCAAAATCTCCTTAATGCGTCTGATCCATTAGGTCTCTTGACACATTGGTAATAATCATATCCCTTAATTGACCCTAGGGATGACTTTGATAAATATCTTTCCAAGTCAATTCTTTAACCAAATTAACTCCTTGATTAAGTCAAAGAATTTATGATTATAGATCATGAGCGACCTCTAGCAAAACATCATGACCACCCAAGTGTTAAGGGTTTTGTTGACGTTGTCATCAACACCTGTCCATGAACGGTTACCGTATGATTCAATCCCTTCGTCACATATCCTAGATCAATCAGTGGTATGGAATATGTCAACCATATAATTGATCTTTATCTACTTGATCTCAGAAAAATTGACTCATATTAATTAGAACTTCGAAACCATTTCAAATTTCAACTCAACCTTGCAAGAATTTAACAGTCAATTTAATCCATCAAATGGCCGTGGGATATAACCCTTTCTATCAAGGGAGACAAATCCTGTCTTGATCAAACACCACCTTTATGTGCTTCATGTTATACCCAATCGACACCATTTTGCCATCCATGGCTAGAACGACATTTGTATGTCGTCAAAGCATGACATTCCACACATGAGATGCAATGAAGATCTCAAGTCAAAGGATCACTTGCACCAACGTCATTAAAGATCAACCATCGATACTATATAGAATATCCATATGGGATCTCAGTGTGGGTTAACCAATGCATCGTTGCAATAACGAGCATCCATACACCTATCCAAGTATCTTCATACTTCAGCTTGCGAGATCAGCTGCCCACAACAAGGATGAGGATATGCAATGTGTGCCAGTCTTACGGTGTTCGATGGAGTCCAGTCCCATCTACACATCGACTAGAAAATTTAAAGAATCGAACTATAACGTGCAATTTGAATCTCACATTTTGTAATCTCCATTACAAATTCCATATGCACAGTTTACATTCTTTTGGACTTTATCTCACTGATAAATATATCAAATATATAATAAAAGACATCTGGATAGATAAAGAAACCATTTTATTTGATTTATATTCATAGAATGTTTATAGCATTTAATCCGATTGGATCTAGGGCATGCATTAACAGTATTCCACTTGCATAAGAGCCAATCACCCATGTATTTAATTTCGAGTGACTTAACATGACTATCATGCTTCTGTTGCGGCAAGGCTTTAATGAGCGGATCAGCTATATTATCCTCAATAGGGACTCGTTCTATTTTTTCATCATTTCTACCAATAATCTCCCTAATTACATGGTATCTCCTGAGTACATGTTTGGATCTCTGATGAGACCTTGGCTTCTTAGCTTGCACACCACCATTGAGTGTAAAGATATACCCTGAATGAGATTTATAATCAGCTTTATCAGACTAAAAATTAGAATCCGTATAACCCTGAGCTATGAGTTCGGGTCCTCCATAAACCAAAAACATATCCTTAATCCTTCGTAAGTATTTAAGGATATTCTTGACGGCCATCCAATGTTTCTCACCAGGGTTTGCCTGGTATCTACTAGTGATACTCAAAGCATAAGAAATATTAAGTCTCGTACATAGCATCGCATACATGATGGATCCGATTGCTGAGGCGTACAGAATCCTATTCATGTGCTCTCTTCTTTTGGGTCTTAGGACTCATGTCCTTGGAGAGATGCATCCCATGCGATATCGACAGGAATCCCTTCTTAGATTCCTCCATGCTAAACTGTTTTAGCAATTTATCTATGTACGTTGATTGGGACAATCCAAGCAACCTCCTAAATCTATCTCTATAAATCTTAATAACCAATATGTAGGCTGGTTCTCCCAAATCTTTCATGAAGAACTTGCTGGACAACTAATCCATTTCTTGCAGCAAGGATACATTGTTTCCTATCAATAATATGTCATCTATATATAATATCAAGAAAATAATAACACTCTTGATAAAATCAAACTCTTTGATTTTTTACCAAAACAGATGTTCCAGCTTCTAGAGGCTTGCTTAAGTCCATAAATGGACCTTTGTAGATTGCATACCTTTTGAGAATCAATGAACTTAAAACCCTCAGGTTGTGTCATATACACCCTCCATTAAATCACCATTTAGGAAGGCAGTCTTGACATCCATTTGTCATATCTCATAATCGTAAGAGGCTGCAATCATAAGCAAAATCCTTATAGACTTAAGCATGGCTACGGGAGAAAAGGTTTCATCAAAGGCAACACCTTGCCTTTGCTTGTAACCTTTTACGACTAGCCTCGCCTTAAAGGTAATCATATTACCATCTATGTTGGTCTTCTTCTTGAAGACCCATTTGCACCCAATAGGTTTTACCCCTTAAGGTGGATCAACCAAGGTCCATACCTGGTTGTCGTACATTGAGTCCATTTCAGACTTCATGGCTTCAAGCCATCTCTTGGAGTCAATGTCACATATTGCTTCCTCGTAGTTAGTAGGGTCATCATCTTCTATAAGAAATCCATATATCTCAAGAATATGATGTGTTCTACTAGACTTACATACCTGATGTGTACTTAGAGCTTTCTGTTGCTTTATCTCTCCTGATAGAGACTTATGTAACGACTGCTTGAATGTGGGTTGAGTCTTCAGCTCAACTCCTACTGCATTTAGCATGTGCTTCGTTCCATCTAATTGATCTTTATCAATTTATGGTTTTTGAGCTTCACTAAGTTCAATCTTACTCCCACTACCCTTTGAAATTATCTCATTTTCTAAAAATGAATTATTTCTCGAGAAAAACACCTTTTACTCTAGAGGGTGATAGAAGTAATATCCTTTTGTTTGTTTTGGATACCCCATAAAATTGCATTTATCAGATCTAGCTTCAAGCTTGTCTGATTCATTATGCTTCACATAAGCGTAACAGCCCCAAACCCTTAAATGATTAAGGGATGGTTTCTTTCCACACCATATCTCATATGGAGTGGACTTGACCGATTTAGATGGAACTCGATTTAGGGTATATTCGGCAATATCTAGTGCATAATCCCAAAATATTTTTGGGAGATCTGCAAGGCTCATCATCGAACGTACCATGTCTAATAGTGTATGATTTCTCCTTTCTGACACACCATTGTGCTGTGGTGTACCAGGAGGAGTCCATTGAGGACGAATCCCATTCTTCTTCAAATAATCTACGAACTGATGGCTCAAGCATTCACCACCTGGATCTGATCGAAGTATTTTAATACTTTTGCTAGTTTATTTTTCTACTTCAAATATGAATTCTTTGAACTTTTCAAAGGCTTCATATTTGTGCTTCATCAGATACACAACCATATCTACTATAGTAATCTATGAATGTGATGAAATGAGAAAAACCTCTTATGGCTTGAATGTTGATGGGTCCACATACATCTATATGGACTAAACCCAAACATTTAGTTGCTTGCTTGCCTTTTCCAGTAAAAGGTGACTTGGTCATCTTGGTAAGTAAGCATGACTCGCATTCCTCAAACGATTCTCAATCGAATGAGCCCAAGTATCCATCATTATGTAACTTGGTTAAACGCTTTTCATTTACATGGCCTAGACGATAATGCCATAGGTACGAGTCCCTAGAATTATTTGATTTTAATATTTTTAATTCAATATTAAGAATAGGGGCTTGAAGATTAAGAGCATAAATTTCGTTGAATAATTCAGCAGAACCAAAAAACATTTCATTTCAAAAAATAGAAATACCGTTATTTTTAATTTTAAATGAATATCCATCCATTATTAAACATAAAACGGATATAATATTCTTTGTTATGTTTGGAACATAGTAACAATTACTAAGTTTAATTACAAGCCTGTGGGTAAAGATAAAGAATAAATTCCTACGGCTAATATAGCAACCTTTGCTCCATTTCTCATGCGTAGGATCACTTCATCTTTCCCCAATCTTCTATTATTTCTTATCATCTCCATATTAATACAAATATGAGACCCACAACCGGCATCCAATACCCAAGTGGAATAAGAAGTAATAGAAGAAAACATCTCAATTATATACGCACATGATGTAGAAGCATCTCTATGCTTCTTATCTTTCAGGCTGGCCCGATAAGCCCTGCAGTTACGCTTCCAGTGCTCATCCTTGCCACAGAAGTGGCATTTTTCCTTGGCTACATTCCTTAGCCAATCAGGAAAATTGTGTCTGGTCAGCTTATTGGACTCTAGGTTACCTCTAAGGTTAATGTTCACACTCATAGTGTCTCTTACAACTGTATAGAAAATAGAACGAACCAATTATTATGAATGCAAATTATTGATTTAATATGATAATTTTAAAATTTTTAATTAAATCAATTACTCCCACTATTTTATCGAGCTTAATAGCCCTCTCTATTAATCTCAAAAAATTATCAAATAATTTCTTAGTGAGCTAAGACCCTCAAATTGACTTACCTTGACCTTGGCTTTGGCACAACAAATCTTAGTAAGCCAATTTAGGTAGATATTCATCAATCACATCAAATGTGACTCCTATATCATTTAGGGGACATTGCCTTGTCAATTACATCTGCATGTGATCATCCTAAACTTTGCCTCTAAATTAGATTGACCCTGACTTTGGCCAATTATGCCAGCTAATCTAGTTAAGTCAATCCATTGTTCCCCCAATCAACTCCTCATAGGTACACTCGACCTTAGCTTTGGTATAATAAATCTTATGACCTAATGATTTTGTATCATGTGAACAATGGAAGGCATAAGGACTTAATATTCATGGAGGGATTTTACGCATTTAGGTCTCATCATGCATATGTACAACATTTATATCATGTTTGGTTACATATCATATATGTGAATTTTTAGATTAATTTTAATTAACCTAAATTTCATAAGATCCAATCTTATTTCTAATCAAATTAGGATCCCTGATCGCTATCTATTTAGGAACCTTGCTCAGGTGACCAAATCAATTGCTACCATCCTGATTAACCTTATTGATCTAATCAATTAAGAGCTTTCCTTAACAATGGCCAGATCAGCTGATCAATGGGATCCTATTTAGCATACCCTTCGATCCCATTGTATGGGTTTTTCAGGCAGTGAACGAAGCAATTAAAAATCAAGATCGCACTTTTTAGAGACCAATTAGTTAAGCCCAATTAATTAGACCAATTATGGGATCATAGGAACAAACAATGATATGGTTAAGTCTAATTTTTTCTAAACCTTATCATTTATTATACATTATGATAAGGTGAGATAGTGATCATTAGGGATTTATGATAAGTATCAAATATTTTATAATAATTTATTTTAAATATTTATCTTATCATTATCTGTTATGATAAATTTGTTTTTATCATATGAAAATCCTAATTGGTCTCTATCATAACATTCACGACAACAATGATCATGATAAAATGTCAAAATTTTAAATTTTAATTTTAATCTTGATTATTATGTTATCATGATATAATTATTTCAGATTTTAATCACGTTAATTATCATGTCAAAATCAAATTTTAAACATGATATTTTAAATTTCAGCCTTTGTGATTATGTCACACATAAATCATAATTTTTAATTTTTAACATGATCAAATCTAAATAATTTATGTTTATTATAATATAATAAATTTTTAAATATTTAATCTAAAATAATATAATTATTTTATATTTTAATCATGTTATTTATCATGTCAAAATTAATTTTTAAACATGATATATTAAATTTCAGCTTTTATGATTATGTCACACATAAATCATAATTTTAATTTTTAATATAATTAAATTGAAATAAATCATGTTTATTATTATATAATAAACTTTTTAAATATTTAATCTTCATCATATAACAAGATTTATATTTTACATCGCATGTAAAATTAATATCTATGTATATAAAAACTATAACTCAGGTAATCTTTCTTAACTGAGAAGCCTATGAGTTGGTGAATGCGGAAGATAGAATTTAATTTCTAAAGCCTAAGATCCTTTTATAAAGAAATAATTTTTTCAATGTGATTTTGATGAAAAACGATCCACTAGAGAATGAATTCTCTTGATCAAGATCTTGATCAAATCTTGATCAATCAAGAAAGGAAAGATTTCTTGATCAAGATCAAATCTTAATCAACCAAGAAGAGAGGGAAAGCCTTCCTTCAACCATCCAAGAAAGAGGGACGTGAGAGAAAGAGGAACTTTCAACCCGTCCAAGAGAGAGAGAGAGATGTCCTAGATTCATGAAGAGGAGGTTAGTCCTTTTATTCATGAAGAGGAGGTTACATGATGATGCCAAAATTATGAATGTTCCCTTCATCACATGAACATGACCCATCTCCATGTCATGAAATCTCAACCCTCTCTTCAATTGGGTTTCCATGAATCAAATCATGCCATCATATGGACCCAATTAAATAACACATTATTAATCTCAATTAATCTAGACCATCCATCACATGGATCAAGCCTAATCGAGTATCCAATTAATAGATTTCATATGTACATCACATACAAAAAGACTCCTTTGAACATAAAATTCTTTCCTCTATAATGAATCTTATTCATCAATTTCATGTTCTCTTATTGAGTCAAACCCAATCCTAATTAATTGCTCATCTAATTTGAATTAAGTTCAACTTAATTTTTATTTTAACTTCATCCAAAATCTTCTTAATGCATGTGACTCATTAGGTCCCTTGACACATTGGTAATAATCATGTCTCTTAATTGACCCTAGGGATGACTTCGATAAACACCTTTCCAAGTCAATTCTTTAACCAAATCAACTCCTTGATTAAGTCAAAGAATCTATGATTATAGATCATAAGCGGCCTCTAGTAAAGCATCATGGCCATCCAAGTATTAAGGGTTTTATTGACGTGGTCATCAACACCTATCCACGAACGGTTACCGTATGATTCAATCCCTTCGTCACATATCCCAGATCAATCAGTGGTATAGAATGTGTCAATCATGTAATTGATCTTTATCTACTTGATCTCAAAAAATTGACTCATGAATTAGAACTTCGAAACCATTTCAAATTCCAACTCAACCTTGCAAGGATTTAACAGTCAATTTAATCCATCAAGTGGCCATGGGATATAACCCTTTCTATTAAGGGAGATGAATCATATCTTGATACACCACTTTATGTGCTCCATGTTATACCCAACCGATACCATATTTGCCATCCGTGGCTAGAGCGACGTTTGTATGTCATCAAAGCATGGCATTCCATACATGAGATGCAATGAAGATCTCAAGTCAAAGAATCACTCGCACCATCGTCATTAGAGATCAACCATCGACACTATATAGAATATCCATATGGGATCTTAGTGTGGGTCAACCAATGCATCGTTGCAATAATGAGCATCCATACACCTATCCAAGTATCTCCATACTTCAGCTTGCGAGATCAGCTACCCACCACAAGGGTAAGGATATGCAATGTGTGTCAGTCTTACGTTGTTCGATGGTGTCCAATCCCATTTACACATCGACTAGAAAAAATTAAAGAATCGAACCATAACGTGTAATTTGGATCTCATATTTTGTAATCTCTATTACAAATTTCATATGCACGGTTCACATTCTTTTGGACTTTATCTCACAACAAATATATCAAATATATAATAACAGACATCTAGATAGATAAAAAAATCATTTTATTTGATTTATATTCATAGAATATATATAGCATTCAATCCGATTAGATCTAGGGCATACACTAACAGTATGTGTATTTCAGTTTCAAATATCATTCAAATGGAATAGCAATAAAGAAAATAAATGATAATTAAATTCATAATGACTACAAGAAGTAACTAGCCATCAATTGATATAAAGCAGGCTTTAAAATCCTGTTTAGAAATTGTCAGTTTTAGAAGTTAATTTGCAAAATTAATATACATGGAAAACTGAAAAGCAATATTTTTGTTCATCAGAGTACAACTAGTGTTTACTCAGAGTAGCAAGTGTTTATTGAATCAGGTTATTGTTTACTAAAGTAGTTGTTTGTTAAAGCAAACCTTGCGCTTCTTAGGATACTGAATGTGTTTATCAGAGATAGATATTTGCTGACTAAAATTATGTTTCATCCGACAATAATGTAATATAAATGCAGCATTTGTTTATCAATATACATTTCATGCTTATAAAAACTACAGTTGTCTATTAATGACAGTTTGTGTTTTTTACAAACTACAAGTGTTTATCAGAAATGAAATAATGTAAAACAATAATTGTTTTGGAAATCCAACAAGATACATAATTAGAAAATTGATAGAAATTAATTATTAAAATATCAATTTTATTTTGAAACCAAATAACGCTCTTAGACTCAACTTAACTCAACTCATCTAAGCCTTTTCCCAACTACATGGGGTCGGCTACATGAATCTGCTTTCTCCACTTTGCTCTATTCAGGACCAAGTCGACATTTAAATTATAAATAGTTATATCTTTTTTAATTATTTTTACTCATGTTAGTTTAGGTCTACCTCTACCTTTATTCTTACCATGAATTATTAAAAGATCACTCTTTCTAACTGGAGTATCTAAAGGTCTATGTTGTATGTGTCCAAACCACCGTAATCGATTTTCTCTCATTTTATCTTCAATTGGGGTTACTCCTATCATTTCTCTTATATGTTTATTTCTAATTATATCTTTTAAAGTTTTACCACATATCCATCTTAACATACGCATTTCTGTTACACTTAATTTATTCACATGTTGTTTCAATATTGCCCAACACTGTTCCATATAGCATAGCTAGCCTAATAGCAGTTTTATAGAATTTTTCTTTCAATTTTAATGGAATGCGCTGATCATACAATACTCTTGAAGCACTCCACTTAATCCATCCTGCTTTAACTCTATGATTCACATCACCTATTTCACCTTCTTGCTGGGTAATTGATCCTAAATACCTAATTTTTTGCTTCTTGATATCTCTTGACTTGCAATCTTCACTATTTCTTCATTTGTAATTCTACTCCTACTAAAATTACATTTCATGTATTTAGTTTTAGTTCTATTAATCTTAAAACCTTTAGATTCTAAAGCCTCTCTCCAAATCTCTAGCTTAGCATTTACTCCAGATTTAGTTTCATTAATCAATACTATATCATCTGCAAATAACATATACCATGGGATATCATTTTGAATATGTTTGGTTAATTCATCCATTACTAATACAAAAATATACGAACATAAGGCAGATCCTTGACGTAAACCTATAGTAATTGGAAACTCACTAGTTTCTTCTATTGTTGTTTTAACAATAGTTATTGAAGGTAAATTTAATAAAAAAATCAAGAATTTATTTGACAAAACAATCAAGAATGAAATTAGAAAAAAACAATTTGAACTAAGAAATTACAAAATAGGTAAACCTACAACGATGGCATGCTAGGCACTGCTTTAAGAGTGTTGTTGCCCCCCTTGTGTCAGGTAGATGGCTCTAACCCTCTCAAGATACAATTGATTCCAGCCAGTCAGGCTTTTCTATACCATAGTAGGAGCACATGGAAGGCCTAACCCAATTGACTTTGTCAATTGCTTGAAATCAATAGCTTGAAGGTATATACAATAGGATAAAAATATTAGTAGAAATAGTGGAAAAAATATAGAGTGGAAAAAGGAGACTAGGCGATGACGATTGTAGCGAGTGAGAGCTTTATGATCCATGATGTACGAATCTAGACCAAGGACCTTATATAGAACCTGGACATTTAGCAACTATAATACCTAGTTGTTGGCCTATGAAGGTTGCAATAAGTGCTAAGGGAAGTTACAAGCCTTTATGGGCCAATAATGCCACTTTAATGGCTACCTTGGCTATAAAGACCCCTCCATTGGCTAACCCATTAAAAACTGCGATTAAACTTGAATAAATCTTGAAATAAATTAGATAAAATTAGATCTATTAAAATAAAAGACATGCATGCAGCCACTCTAGCTCAAGATGCGGATAGCATGACCAACCGGGGCTGAGTGTGCTGTGCATGCATCTTGGGTGAGCAGCTCAAAAGCCCACATATGCACCTAAGGCCCACTGGTTGAAGAAGTACTTCACGCAAGCTGTATTAATTGTCCCAATGTGGTCTTGAAGTTTATTGAACTAGGAAATTCTTTAATGGTCCAACCCAAAATCAGAAACATATTTAGATAATTAAATATTATCCAATGTATAACTGAACATAGGATGAATGAGGGACAGGGTTCTCCTATTGGTCCTATTAGCTGTTCTTAGTGCAGGAATTCCTATATCCTGGTAAGATGCTCAACAATGACACGAAACCAATTTTTGGCAATGGTGATAAACTTTAGTAGCTTCTAAGCTGATTTTGAAGGTTTGCAGGTTTTTTCTTTGATTGAGAATTTGAGATTATGTTCTTTAATTTTGATTAAGTGTTCCGTTAAAATCAATCTATCGAATGAAGAATCACATTTGGAAATTTGTATTATAAAAAAGTAACAGAAGCGATCCAATTATATGAAAGATGCTCTCCTTTCTATATATTTTGTATGTCTCCTATAATTTTGAAATGTATTTCTTACTTATTTTTGGCACATATATATTAATAATTTTCTGTGTTAGCTCGGAAGCATTGCTCTACTCAAAATAGATGTAATCCTTCAGCGTATGCCTCTAAGTTATCTTGTTGCAGTTATTGACAAGAGATGCAAAATCATTTTTGACAATAGTGGGTAAACTTCAGTAGCTTTTAAGCTGATTTTGAAGGTTTGCAGTGTTTTTTTTTTTCTTTTTGAGAATTTGAGATTATTTTCTTTAATTTTGACTAAATGTTTCATTAAAATTGACGTATTGAGCGAAGAATCACATTTAAAATTTATATTATGAAATAGCAATAGGACTGATCAATTAAATGAAAGAAGATGTTCCCTCCTTTCTATATATTTTTGTATCTTTATATCTCCTATAATTTTGAAATGTCTTTCTTACTTGTACTTGGTGCGCATTCATAATTTTCTGTATTAGCTTAGAAGCATAACTCTGCTCAAAACGAATGCATCCTCTGATGTACTGATTTGTGATCATTTTTTTTGCTATGTAGAATTAATTTTTTTACAGTTTGTTCATTAATTGGAGTGCTGATACTTGTACCTGTGAACTACACTTGTGAAGAAGGTTCATCTCATAGTAAAGTTCCACATTCCATGGATCCTTTTACAATATCTAATGTCAGAAGAGGCTCTGACAGGTGGGTCTTATTATTCTTTGTTATGACATGGTTTTACTTACAAGCTATGTTGTATCTTACTAGTTGTCATCATATTCTAATATATTTATTTCTCATAAATAGGTCACTTCTTGGCGCTATGTAAATATTACCCAACCAAGTTTCTTTATTGGTGAAAATAAGTTTTGGATTCCTTTCTTTTTCCATTATTTTCTCTATTATGATCACTTAATGTCAAGGTTTTAAATCTTATGGGATAAAGATGTTCCAGTTTTTCTACAAAATGAGATACTTTGCGTTCCATCCCATCTCAATCGCTAACCTAGTTAAGCATCCTATTACTTGGTTGGGATGCTTTTTCTTTAAAAAAAATTATTTATGAAGCTTTAGTGTTTTATTCAATTTTTAACCATATTTAAATTTAAAAAGTTATATTTGTATGATAAAATAATTTTATTTAAAATTAACACTATAATCTATTATGGCCAAGGCCGACCCCATGTAGTTGGGAAAAGGCTTAGATGAGTTGAGTTGAGTTGAATGTATTATGGCCAAGACGGGATGGAATGGGGCAGCTGAGATCAGTCTTGGAATCTCTCTAGGACTAGATGTCTTGGCAGGACGGGATGGCTTTGGTCTGTTGAGACTTGAATCACTGCTTAATGTAATGTTTGGTAAAAAAGCAAATATATATTCCCGATGCAGCAACAATATTTATGATTCAGTTACCACATACGGTCTGAAAGGTGCACTTAGGTCCATGTCTTGGATGTTGATAGATTGTTGCACAAGAAGATAGATGATTATCATAAGTTTTTGTCATGCCTTTTGGGTCTTTATATTGTGTTAATTTGGACACTTTTGCTGTTGTTCATGCAAATCTGCCATTTATGAATTAATATATGTAGTGTGCTTTCATACATACTAAATCTGTCTTTTACTCTTTTTGTTTTGTTTTTTTTTGTTATTTTGTGGCTACAGGCTTTGGGTGCATTTTTCATGCTTGTGCTTTATATCATTTTATGCATTGTACTTGTTATACAAGGTGAGCTCTAATCAGTTTAATTAAACTGTAATAGTTACTTTCTTTAACTTCTAGAAGATTGTCAGTATTTTGATATATTATGTTTTTTCCTGTGATTCTTATGTCATCATAAATATATATCACTTCATGGAGTTCTTATGTCATGCAGATCTTAAACTGATAGAATTTTGAGTTTATTTGTGACACTTGTGGCTGTTATTGAATGCCTATCAATGTTGTATTTCTCCATGACTTTTTGTTGGAAATGAAGTTATTCATAATCACCATAACTATAACAAATTTCCATGTTCCATCATTTGGAGAATGATGGTGTGCACAGTATTTATTTATTAGAGAACAACCTAGTATATATGATGATATGTATCCCTTGATACAGTATCTGCATACCAGGCTCGACTTACTTTGCAATACATTTATAAATTATGACATAAACCTCTCAAGGTCAAATGTTTCAAACAAAGCATATTGAAGGTGCCGAGTAGCATGCAGATCCATGAAGTCAAACATAGGAATAGTTAGAATGTGGAAATATCAAGAAAAGGAGCATTCCAGCAAGGCAATTTTGAGGAAGTAAAATATTTTTAAAATTCTTATATAGATAAAATGGAACTTGAAATTTTGCCGCATGAGAAAGGTGGGTTTGCTAAGATTCTCATTTAATAATGAGGTGTTAAAGCTACACAATGATGGAGCATGGTGGCAGCAGCCTCTTAAGGTTTTAATAGGCATCCTAAGGCTAACTCTCATGCCCAACCACTACTTTGGTACTTAATTGATGATGAGAATCTTAATTGGGAGTTAGAATAGTTATCATCAATTGATATTGAGTCATTATTTTATGATTATTTAATTTAAAAGTGCTAGGTTCGTTTTATTTTTTTTTAAGGAGGGGTATTTTGGTAATTTGAGATTTGTTGGAACTTAGTCGTCCAAGTTGTAGTCAAAGTCTTCTTATGTTATTTTTATTAAAGTATAGGGTTTATTAGTTTCTCAGTTAAACTTGTAGTCAAATCCTAGACAAATTAATAGTTTGTATAGAAGTCCTACTTCTATTTGATTTAGAGTCCTATTTCTATTTGGTTTAGGAATGTTTTCCTTGTATATATGAATGTAAACCCTTTCCATAATGAATACCAATTTTTGATAGAATTTTCTAGCGATTTTATTTTGAGACTGTGTGATGCAATCAACCCTTAGGGTGTGATGTTTAGAACCTTTTCTTTCTTCTTTTTCTTATTCAACTCAAGTTCTTAAAGTCTCAATTAGTCCCATACCATTATCCATTACGAAGCTTAGTTTTTCATATATTTTTCCATCCTTTTGCTCCTTATTATTCCTAATATTTCAGCCTCTAAAGTAAGTTCCTTTAGCTGTCCTAAATCAGTTGGTATTAGAGCAGGTTTGGCATCATGACTAATGCTCCAAAAGGCCATTTATAGGAAGATTGATTGATGGTGAATGGGATGAGATGCTCTTTGGTATCATGGAGGAGATTCAAGGGCTTAATACTCATTTGATCACTGTTGAAAGCCAAATTCTTCAACCTTATGATGGTGGGGCAGCTGTAAAAAGGCTTAGCGATGCAATTCGTAGTTCAAAGGTAGGTTCTTTACAATCCTTCAATCGATCTAATGGGTCGAAGCTTTCTTCAAATTTGAGTAACTATAAAGGTAAGGGAATCATGACTAACAATTTAGGAAGTAAGGACATTAAGAACGATACTTGCTTCAAGTGTGGCGAGTCTGGTTATATGGCTTATCAATTCCTAAGAAAGAATAACTTACATGTTGGCGTGGAACAAGAAGATGAGCACACCAAGAAGATGGCACCAAAGAGGACGCATTTGATTATGAGACTTTTGATAGAGGTGGCTTGAGAGATGATGATGAAGAGGACACCCCTCTTGTCTCAGTTGTGAGATGTATCCTAGTAGCCTGTAAAGTAAAGAAGGAAGATTGGTGATGCATGCCTATATTGCAAGCTTTGGTATGTTGTGGTGATCAAGCCAAGAAGCTTATGATTGATGGAAGAAGTTGCATGAATGTGGTGTCAGCATCCATTGATGAACGCCTTCAACTTCCACCCGAACCATAGCCTTAACCTTACAATGTAGCATGAATTGACAACACCTCCATTCTGGTAACTCAACGTTCTCTTGTTTCATTTGTCTATGATGCTTATAGTGATTCTATCTTGTGTGATGTTATTCCTATGAAAGTCATATTCTTCTTGGTCGTCTTGGCTTTATGATCAAGATGTAAGATATAACGGGAGACAAATACTTATACCTTTTGTTTGGCAAGAAAACAATTATCTTGAAGCCCAGGATTATAGAAAAGATGATGAAATATGAGCCAAAACCAAGAAGTGAGGAAAAGATGCAAGCTGAAAACAAGAAGGTGCCTACTGAAAACAAGGAAAAACAAGTTGAAAATAAGAAGATGCAAACTGAAAATAAGACATGGCATCTACAAATTCTAACTAAGAAGAAGTTTCAAGCAGAAAGCTGCAAATCTAAGGTGATATTTGCTTTTGTTGCATGAGAGGCACCGTCCGATTCAGCTTCTGATTTAGTTTTCTAGGTGCTACCAACAAAGTTGTCCAACTTCTTAGATGTAGCACCCACTGAATTGCCAAACAAGCTTCCTCCCATGTGTAGCATTCAACATACAATTGATCTAATGCTGGGATCTCAATTACCAAATCTTCTAGCTTATTGCATGAATCCAAGTGAGCATGTGGAACTTAAAAGGCAAGTAGATGAACTATTGACCAAAGGGTTTATTCGCAAAAGCTTGAGCCCTTGTGTTGTCCTTACATTGCTTGCTTAAAAAAAAATGGCACTTGGTGCATGTGTGTTGATAGCCATGCCATTAACAAGATCACCACCAAGTACCACTTCTCTATCCCTTGTCTTAATGATATGTTGAACATTTTGATTGGTTCTATCATATATTTTCAGAGATAGATTTGAAAAGTGGTTATCGTCAAATATGCGTAAGGCCTGGAGATTAATGGAAAATAGCTTTCAAGACTAAGGATGGCCTTTGTGAGTGGTTATTCATGCTGTTTGGGCTTTCTAATGTGCTTTGCATCTTTATGTGATTTATGATGCAGGTATTCCAGTTTTTTATTAGTCACTTTCTTATTGCTTATTTTGATGATATGTTGATATATAACAAGAATAAGGAGGAGCACATCTTTCATTTACAACAAGTCCTGAGAGTTCTTTGTCAAAAGAAACTCTACATCAACTTGAAAAGTGTTCCTTCATGAGTCCAAGAGTTGTTTTTTGGGTTTTACTAAAGGTGTGGAAGTTGACCAGGAAAAAGCGAAAGCCATTTGAGAATGGCTAACTCCAAGTACTTTGAAACAAGTTTGTAGTTTTCATGGGCTGGCCACCTTTTATAGGTGCTTTATTAGAAATTTTAACACTATAATGGCTCTTATTACTAATTGCATAAAGAAAGGTCAGTTTGTTTGGATTAAGGCAGCAGCTAAGTCACTCGAAGAGATCAAGAGAAGAATGACCAAGCACCTGTTTTGCACCTTCTAGACTTCTTGAAGGTATTGGAAGTAGTTTGTGATGTTTCACATGCTGGAATTGGTGTACCTAGTTAAGGTCACCCAATTGCTTATTTTAGTGAAAAACTAAATGAGGTAAAACAACGTACTTACGACAAAAAAATTTATGCTGTAGTTTAAGCCCTTTGCTATTGGCATTACTACTTGATTCCTAAGGAGTTTATTTTGTATTCTGACCATAATGCTCTCAAACATATTGACCCTTAAAAGAAGTTAAATTATTGACATGAAAAGTGGTTTCTTTCTTACAAAAGTATTCTTTTGTTATCAAACATTGGGCTGGAGTGGAAAATACGGCGGTCGATGCCCTTAGCCAAGTGGTGCTTGTTCTTAATCTTGTAGCTGTTCAAGTTGTGGGTTTTGAGTTGCTTAAGAAAGACTACTCATATTGCAAGGATTTTGGTGCAATATATGCCAATTTAATGGCTGGGCAGCATGCTGACTATTCTAGTTTTATGCTACTAGATGGTTATCTCTTCAAGGGATCTCATCTTTGCTTGCCTAACACATCTCTGCATAAAGCAGTAGTCTGGAAATTACATTCCCAAGGAGTAGTAGGTCATTTTGGAAGAGACAAAGCTGTTGCGATGGTTGAGGATTGATTTTATTGGCCAAGTTTGAAGAGAGATGTGGCTAAAATTGTTGCTAGATGTTAGAGTTGTCAAATATCGAAAGGAAAGAAGAATAACATAGGTTTATATATGCCACTACCTTTACCTCATGAACTAAGGAAGGACTTAAGCATGGATTTCATCCTATGATTACTTAAAACTATTAGGGGTCATGATTCAATTTTTGTTATGGTGGACCGCTTTTCTAAAATGGCTCATTTTATTCCTTGTTCGAAGACTTTCGATGCTATCCATATTGCTAAACTTTTCTTTAATGAATTTGTTTGACTTCATGGGTTGCCCGTGACTATTGTTTTCGATCATGATGTGAAGTTTATGAGTTACTTTTGGCAGACTTTATGGAAGATACTCAACATAAAGCTTAAGTTTTCTTCATCTTTTCGTCCACAAACTGATGGGAAAACCAAAGCTATTAATAGGAGTTTGGGTGATTTGCTTACTGTTGTGTTGGTGATCATATTAGAAATTGGGATAAAGTCCTTCCTATGGCTAAATTTGCTTATAACAGCTATATGAATAGGACAATTGGTCATAGTCCTTTTGAAATTGTGACAGGTGTTCTTCCAAGAAAACCAATTGATTTGGTTCCTTTACCCACTCAAGCATGTCCTAATATTGAAATGGATGAATTTGTGAAGCATATTTAAGGGATACATGATGATGTTCTAAGGAAAATTGCAATCAGTAATGAAGGCTACAAAGCACATGTTGATTTGAGGTGAAAGCTTATAGGATTTCAAGGACATATGGTTATGGTGCGGACCAGGTCTGAAATGTGTCATAAAGACTTCATTCAAGGAGTGTTGCCTATACGAAGTCCTCAAAAAAAAAAAAAAGGAAAAAAAAGGAAAAAATACTCTAATGCCTACATCTTTAACTTACCTGACGACATGGACATGAGTAATGTCTTCAATATTAAAGATTTGCTTTATATCGTGGGCATGATGATGATGATGCATCCAATAAAACTATTGTTACCCATCTTCCAACAACTCCACATGTGAAAGAAGAGATTGAAGATACCGTATATTATCAAGTGATTTTACTAGAGGTGGTTGTTACAAAAAAGTTTCTTGTTAAATGGAAAGGGCATCTGCTCTCTGATTGTACATGGATCACAGAGTAAGAGTTTTAACAACTCGACCATGATCCATATGAGAGATTCCATGCATTTAACTCATCAAGATCAAGTTTTTCTAAGACAGGGAGAGATGATGGAGCATAGTAGCAACAACCTCTTAGGTTTTTAAAAGGCATTGTAAGGCTAATTCTCATACTTAAGCACTAATTTGGCACTTAACCAGTGATGAGGATCCTAATTGAGAGCTAGAATAGTCATCATCAACTGTTATTAAGCCTTTATTTTATATTTATTTAAGTTAAAAGAGTTGGATTAGTTTTATTTAAGTCTTCTTTAAGAAGGGGTATTTTGATAATTTTTTGATTTGCTAGAAATTAGCCATCCAAGTTGTAGTCAAAGTTTTCTTAAATTCTAGATTTATTGAAAATTAGTTGTCCAAGTTGTAGTCAAAGTCTTCTTATGTTATTTTTATTCAAGTGTAAAGTTTATTGGTTTCTTAGTCAAAGTTGTGAAATCCTAGACAAATTAGTAATTCCTTTAGGAGTTCTATTTTTATTTGGTTTAGAAATGTTTCCTCAATATATATGGATGTAAACTCTCTTCATAATGAATAACACCTCTTGAGAGAAATTTCCAACAACTTAGCTTTGAGATTGGTGATGCAATCAACCCTTAGATGTGATGCCAAGGAACCCTAGGTATGATGCCTAGAACCTTTTTTTTCTTCTTCTTTTCTTATTCAACTCAAGTTCTTAAAGTTTTAATTAATCCTATACCGTTATCCATTGCAAAGCGTAGTTTTTCACATACTTTTCCACTCTTTACTCCTTATTAATTCTAATAATTCAGCCTCCTAAAGCAAGTTCCCTTAGCTATGTTACATCACACAGCCTTAGAACAATTGTTAGGAAAAGTGCTGTGTAGGGCTATGTGTACGCTACCTTTGGTTGGGCAGAAACAAGGCTGGAATGCAATTGCGATTCTGGTCTTCATTCCTTTCCATTATTTGGTTACCTAAAATGAAATTGGAATTGCAATTCTCTTGGAATAAGATTTCCAGTAATTGGGGGAATGGACATTCTACCGCCCCACCCCCTGAATCATAATTCCATTCCTTAGTATTTTTCTTGAAGACCAAAAGGTCCCTATATTTTTATTTTATTACTCCAACTTTGCCCTCATTTAAATGTCTTAATTCTAGGATTGAAACCTTTGCCTTTTCTCCGCCCTCTTCTATAGAAAAGATTGCCGACAGGCTTCAAGGCCACTACTCTTTGTCATTATCGGATTTTGACAATGAGAAATCAGATCCATCTATCTTATCCATGATAGTTTGGTGATTGTTCAGATGAGAATGCTAATTGCAAAGTCATATGCATGAGAATTAAATGAATAGCAGTGTGGGTTTGATGAGAACATGCGGACTAAGAACTCAATAGAAGTACCATTAATCAATTTTCAAGTAATGAACTATTTGCTCCTAAAACTTCCTCAATGCTTGCTCCATCATTCATGAACATTTTAATATCAGTTTTTTCTAGAAAGAAACCTTGAGGAGGGTGTCATCCATATAGAAGGGAGTCATCTTCGGTTGGCATTGCCAAATGCCATGAAGAGAATTTGTGTTGCGTTAGGTGTTTTGCCAACCAGATTTAAAATGATGCTCCAAGAAGGAAAGGTAATGCTGGGCAGCCCAATCTTGGTACCAAAACAAAATGGCCAACATAGGGTATCAGCAAGAAACCAGCGAGATCCCAGGAGGACCATGCGCCGCCACCACCTCAGCAAGAAAATTGAAAAAAAAAGGAATGCTGTGAAATGGGGGGAAGAAACTAATATGTTTTTAAATGAAAGGAATTTTGTGAAAAGAAAATGATAATGGCATGTATTGCAACTCGACTATGAGGCATATTTGTTTCTTAGACACAACTTTTATTCCATAATCAAAATCCTAAAAATGCATTTTAATAACCAATATATGTCCTGTGATAGGTTTTTGTCTTTTTTATTTAGTATATATCTGAGGTTTCCTAATGCAATAGAATCATGACAATTATCTTTGGAGTTTATATGAATTTGTCCTATCCACCAAAAATTTCATTATCGTGTGGTCAGGTTAACAATAATTAACTAATATATTAGATTAGCACCATATCAACTGGAGCATTAAATGCAATAGATGATGAAACAATGTTTACATATGAATGCAGCTATGCTTACATATTGAACTGGAGAGTTGCAGTTCTAAAAATGATGCTTTTATAGCTTGTGATTGATTAAGGCCCACTGTCCATGTACTGATAGTGCATGGATAACTTGTGATTTTAAACTCGATATTTTCAGTTCAACCTTGAATTCAAGTGGACTATGGCTCAAGGCAGCTATATCATTATATGTAAGATTGTATCGATATTTTTAATTTAATTTAATATCATTTTTAAAATATTTTGGCAGTGCTCTTTCTTTTAGAAAACACTGCATCTAATCTCAGTATTATTATTTAAAGAGAATCCTACTTCTTGTATGTCCCATGATGAAGTATAAATAATTATTTTAATCAAGAAATAAACAGTTTGAATTGAAAATTTTTCTTGTTAGAGATTGGAACTTGCTATTTTAATGGAAAATAGTTTGAATAATAATATATTGATCATTAGTACCTCTTGCTTTGTTCTTGGAAACAAATGTTGTTTATTTATTATCTTCTTGTATTAACACGCATATATAAGTAATGATTTTTATTATAACAATAACAACAATTAAACTTTAATCCCAAACTAGTTGGCGACTTATTTTTATTATAGTATAAATTATTTTCTACATGAGAATTTTTGAATTATTATAATAGTGTAGAAAAAATAGACATATCAAAACATATATTTTGTTCTAGGAACACTGACTTAAGTAAAATAATGACTGTCTTTATTGAGTGTCTATTATTGGGCATTATGTTGCTGTCTCATTATCTGTAAAATTACACTGACAGTTTTTAAATTTAAATCTCAACAATTAGTTTAAAATATATTTTATATTTTATGTTTTATAATATCTTAGAATTATTTATTCATGAATAATTAGTTAACCAAATAACAGGGAATTTTCCAATATTACACATTGCTTGCCATTATAATAAGAAATAACAACTGTCTTCTGCCATTTAACGTTTAGAAATTAGCATTTTAATATATATTATCATAAGATCATGATGAAGAAATAGCTATTGTATTATTTAGATGCTATTTTACATATTAAAAATATTTTGAAAACTAAAAGAAATCATATTGTTCAATATATATATCATGCTAAAGAAGAACTTTAAGTGTTTAGCTTGACCAGAAAGGGGGCATACACGTGCAAAGCATGTGCCAGAAAATTAGTGTAACTATGACTCTTGCCACTTGGTTCTATTACTTTTTCCATTTATTCCATGGATGTTTAACATTCAGTAGTCACCATTTTTTTCGTTTCATATCTTGTGACTTTGATGATTTAATGAGATTACTAGCTAGATATTTTTTTCGTATGCTGGGCTCTTTTGCCAACTAAATATTGATCTAGTATCTTGGATCACTGTGATGTCTCACATTTTGACTATGTGGATCAAGTAGCACTTATTTGAGCTACCATTTTTTCAGAACAGTTTTGAAACTTGTCACGCCCTTTCCAAGTTTCAAAAATGTTGAAGATGTGAGAAGAAATAGAGTTTTATTCAGCTGTTGCTTGCGAGTCGAGCATTTGTTTAAAGTTTATTGTTTTCTTTTTTCTTTTTGTTCTGATATGTTGGTATTGGTGCCTAGGAATATAAAGGAATTCTAGATCGTAGGATTCAACATATAGGTAACCACAGGCATCGCTCTGACCAATTCACTGTACTGGTTCGGGGAATTCCTCTTGTATAGAACACAAGGCTCGTGGATGCTGTGTTGATCACTTCTTCTCAAAGCACCATCCTTATACCTATCAAGCTTATCAAATAATGTATGATGGAAGAAATGTTGAAGAACTGCTGGTGAGTGTAAACAATTAATCACCATCACTAAGACTCAGCTACTTATGTTTAATATCGTAAGGCGTATTTGTTTGCTATCAAAGTCATATTGTCTTTATGATGCAACGTCTAATTTAGATGTGCTTGGATCAACTATTCTATATCTTGCTAGAGTTTAACTTTCATTCTTTCTTGAGTCTAGAAGATCTTATAAGAAATGTCCAGTTTATAAAGCATTTAGCCAGTTATTATTGGTGTCGAAAATACCTTGTTTCACATACTATCTTTGCTACTGTTACTTTCTCACCAAATTTATGGGAGCCCTCTCTAAAAGCTTTAGTCTGTGAAATACACCACATGACATCATACGTTTCCTTGAATTGACAATTTATTGTTCCCAATTATTATTAAAATTAACTCACCTTCAGATGGCAATGACCTTGGGCTCCATTTGTGTAGATGATATTAGGCAGGGTAGTCAATGGTTCCTCATCTATATATGTTACTAGGATACAATGTTGAAACTTTGGGTTCAGGTAGTAGGCTACTAAGGCATGAAACTGATTTAATTAGCAAACAAAGGATTGCACAATTACATTTTATAAGAATAAACTGGCATTGAGGATTACACTTAAATTACCTAGGAGATGCAACTCCTTTCCTATCTGGTTATCCCATGTCTCCTTGAAGATGTCACTATACTAGTTGGCATGCTTCAAGTTTGCCTCCTTGTTCTTCACCTTGGCATTCATCATCATATGATAAAAGAAGTCTACCTGTGAATAACTCTTGCTATCTGCAGCTTTGAGAACTCGATAGAGGGGTGCAGTTACCTTAATTACTCTGTCAGCCTATTTCTAGAACTGATAGCTTGTCACTAACCCTTATACATGATTCCTTTGTGTCACTACAAGCATGTTTGCTCACCTGTCACTATACGCATGAAAATCTAGTGCAGGCTTGCCTTCTTCTCAATAATATCATCGAGTGCAATGTAATGCATGGTGAAGCCACTGACTGCTAGACTTATTATGTTGCCGCGATATTCTTCCTCATGAAAGACAACCCCCATGTGTGGTTTTTATATATTTAGTGATGGTCTGAGCTCTCTCCACCTACTTCAGCCTGTGAATGCTACAACTACCCATCAACATTAGGTTTATATAGTGGGCAACATGTAGATTCTAGAAAATATGTGGCCTTCTGCTTATCAAAAATATCCTCAACAACTTTGTACTATGAGTCATTATCAGTAATGTGAATGATATGCTGCTCCCCTATCTAATGAATTACCTACTTCATCAAGCTCCATACGTACAGGTTGTTGTACACCTTATTAGAAGCATCAAGTGACTTACAATAGAATGCCTTTTCATCAAAATATGTCCAAAAATTGATGATGCTTCGCCTGTTAAGCCCCATCCAACTGTCACACATCAATGCCATACCATAAGTACCCAGTTGCTTTGGTAAGAGGATTAACACCTGCTAACTTTTTGGTTGGCCTTGATGGCAAAATAGTAGTAAATGTTGTCTATGACATTTATAGGGATGTGGGGATGTGGTTGTAGTAGAATCAAGAAGCAACAATTCTTCATGTCCTTATTGTGACAACTATAATAATGTCGATCCTTTATTTCTTCAAGTCTATTGGGGACAACATGTGGATCTAAGTTATGAAAATTATTCATGGTATATTTGTAGGCCTCATTCTCTTTTTTCTAGTGAAGTCCCTAAATAAAGATGTTATTCAACTGTCAGCTGTACCAACAACCCACCTCCCTAACTAGCTTGTCCTGTAGCCTAGATCTACCCTGGTAGGTTTGGAATCAAAATCTCCTCATCATAAGATCCAATTTGTGCCTTGTTTGTCGTAACCCTTCCCTTTGCAACTGATTATTCAGATTGTCCCATGGGATAGACTAAATTTGAACCTCCTCTATGTCATTTGATTTTGATGCCTTATAGTCTTGTAGATCTTGGGAGTGATATCATGGTGGCTCAAGTATTTGATGATCAATCTCTTCTTGTTTGCCCACGCTTTTCTTTCCCTTCCTGAAGTCATGAAGGTGCTTCTTTATCATTGTTGAACTTCTCATAGACATTTCTTACATGCAGTAGCTTTAGGATAATCACTAGGCATATATTATTTCAAACTCGTCACCTGACTCCATTCCACTCTGCATTTGCACCACTTGCCCTTTCATTAGTGTTGGTCTAAAATCATTACACCATGTTCCTAACCCATTTAAAATCCTTATCCGTCTTCCTCCTTAAATCCATTTCTTATGTGTCATAAATCATCACATTCATTACCATAGATTCATGCAATGGATCTGCACTTTTAAAAACAAAAAAATTTTACATAATTTTAGACAAGTGATATTTGTAATTTAATTTGACTTAGGAGTGGCTATTTGAACTCATCTATCGGGTACCCAATCCGATCCGATCCCAACAGGATGGATTTTACCTAACTCATTTAAAATTAAGGGCATAAATAGATATTAAGGATTTAACTCAAAGTGGGATCAAGTTGGAGGCAGGTGTGATGACATGCCTGCCCTGAGCCTGACCCAATATATTTATTAAAAGTCTAAATTATTCTTGGTATATAAGCCTAGAGTCCTCACCATCTTCTCTTTTTTGAAACCCAAACTACCTCATCCTAACCCCTTTTCCTCTACATTGCCATCTGCATTCTCTCCATCATTTGCAATGGGCTTCTCCTTGCTCTATGGCTTTCCTTCATTCTAAGAGCTCCTCTCCTTTATTTCTTTGTTTAATATTATGTGAGATATTGAGATTTAATATCACATTTTTTTTGTTAGTTTGATTTATTTGTTGAGAGAAAGTGATAGGTTTGGGGATTTAAGTATACTTGGGGTAGATTGAGGCACCCCACCCACTATAAGGAGGGTGTGGGTTGGGGTGGTATACAGGATTCCCATTGTTGGGTAGATAAGGGTAATAGCATTCTCGTCCCATTGCCATCTTTAAGTTTACTTAATACATAGATAGTTTATAAAATTATTGTAGAAAATATGCTGTTGTCATTAGAATATGTCCTCCAAAATGGCTGTCTTACTTTGGAAGATACTTCATATTTTTTATATTTTGAAATATTTTTAGTTAAACTTTTGTTCAATTACTATTTAATTTGAAAATAGCTAAAAAATAATTTTAGTTTAGATTAATATAGAACCCTGTCAAGGTTACTATATGTGCACTTCATCTTGAAATTTATTTAAATTTGGGTGTATGTTCGGGTAGTAATAATGGTGTCCAATTTTTTTTTTTAAAAAGCTATCAAAATAAGATAGTAGCATGCATACCCTCGAACATGCAATCTTTTTTCAAATTTTTGAACATTATTAACTATTTTATACCAAAAATATAATTATTAATCTAAGAATTCTCTAATCAAAGAAAATCATGATTTTTGTTTGAATATTTAGATCACCCTTACATTTATATATATCATGCAATCATGCCAAAATACATAATTTTGGAATGTTTTTCCTTGATTTTTCCAATTTTGATACATTTCAGGCACAAAACAAGAAAAATGACAAGAATGAAGAGGAGAGAGGGGATTATATCTGATTTGGCTTCGATTTGGACTCAAAAGCTGACAAATCTCTCTTCTCTCTTAATTCTCTCATAAAATTTATCCTTCCCTTCATGATTTTTCAAGAAAAGAGAGTGGAATGACATCTCATGTCCTTCTCTCTTCTTGGTCATGGGATGCCTTGGACTAAGTTGAATGAGTCATACTGAGTGAAACCAATTTGTTCCACTCATGCATAGCAATTCAGAACAGTTCGCATGGAGTGCCAAACTAACCAGATTCCATACCCATTTGGTTTGGTACGCCCCAAACTAAGTGATATAGGTCAATTTGGTAGACCCTAACCTCTTATCAATTTAGTGCAACCATTTAGTATCAAAATGTAACATTATGTGCTCTATCAAAAACTATGACTCCAAATACATTTAGTACTTGTATGAGCTTAAATGTAAGTTTGACTTATCTATTCCTTTGAAACCTAACATGATTACTTTGTAAGCTTAGGGACGAATCATTTAGTACTTGTATAAGCTTATATGTAAGTCTAGTATGACTATTCTTTTGAAATGTCATTAGTTGACATGATTAAAGTTTTAAATCACATGGGACATATATGTCCCAATTTTTTCATTGAACGAGATGCTGAGCATCCTGTTCCATCCTAATCTTCGACCCAGTCAGGCATTCCATACTTGCTTGGGATGCTTTTTCCTTAAAAAAGAAATTATTTGTGAAGGTAGTGTTTTATTCAATTTTTAAATATATTGAAACTTCAAAAGTTATATTTTTATGATGAATTAAATCTATTTAAAATTGACACTTTAATTAACACTATAATGTATTATGGCCGAGGTAGAATAGGATGGGATGGCTGAGAACAATTCTAGAATCTATCTGGGATAATACGGTTATCTTGGCCTCTGTCTTGTCAAAACTTGAATCATTGGACATGATTACTCTTTGAGCACACAAACAAATATAAAACAACTATTTCCTGGTGGATTAAATGAGGATAACTTATTTTTAGTTTCTATTAAGAAAGGGGGTAAAATGCAGATGCTTTGAATTCACTACTGCAATTAATATGAAAATTTTCTTACAGTTACTGGAGATGGTTGAAAGTTAGAAGAAAGCTAGAATCTCCTATTCTTCATTTCTCATCTTGATGATTATATGAAACAAATTTTTTCCATCAAATCCTATCATTATTAATAACATGCTCCTGGAAATTACTTTGCAGCAGTTGGCAGCTTCCATTGAAAGAAAGATTAAAATATTGCGACAAAGGGCACTAAAAAATCAAAACTCGGGTTTTCTACTTTTTAATATATTTCGATTAAATGTTAAAGAGTTGGAGATGCATGAGGAAAGGCTTCAGGAGGTATGCCAACGGATACGCCTCGTGCAATGTGACAATATTCTTAAGCAAAAGGTACTATAGGATAGTCCCTTTAATTATCCAAAGGTGTTACATATTATCTTATAAAAGTTATTGGAAATACTGATCAGTATTGTTGTTTCTTTGTTTTGTATTCACTGATTAAATTATGCTTTCCTGTTAAGCTTCTTGTTGTTTATTTGAGGCTTCCTTGCATTGTATTAGTTATGAAAAAATGTAGGAAGATGCTCTTGCTATAAGAAATAATCTTGTTGCCTCTGACTTATATATAGAATATTGTTTAATGTAAAAGTTGCTTGTCGAAATTATATTTCTTTCAATCATTTCTTGTATCTGATTATTTCTGTGGTACTTTTATGTTTCATTAATGTCTGCTACAGAGTGAGTTTGATATTATTAGACCCTAACTGTTGGGTGATTCTTGTACCCATTTTACATGTGCAATATTCTAAAGTGGTTGGCCAGCTGATAGGAGAATTTGTCCTTAAATATCCCACTGATTAAGTGATGAAGGGGCTGGTTTTGATGTTCTATCAGAACTCCTTATTTTATCTCTTTTCTTCCATTTAATGTAATCTATATCTTATTCTTGTCTTTTTGCATCATTAATTTTTAGGTGTGATGTTCCTTGATGATAGTCAAACAAAATGCATCATTAACTTGTAGGCTCGATTTCCCTTATATGTTATGCCGCAAAAACAATTCTGAAACCAACTAGAATACTTATGAAATGCTTCCCAGCCTGAACTGTGCCATTAAGGACTCCTGATACTATCTCAACCAACTAAAACTTTTCCAAACATGGCTCAAACATATCCTGATCCTAACTGAAATTTGGGGCCATCATGTCAACAAACAAACATGGAGATAACTCTTGAGACTATAGATTTTTGTCTGCCACATAATTTTTCTTGTATAAATGATAGTTCTGATATTACTTGGTATTAAATATCTTCTTTTGAAGTCATTTGGGTCTAAATTCTATGTAGTGTTCATTGTCAGCATGTTGAGATTTGTTTCATGTTCTTTCTTTGGTTTGTATATTACATTTATTTATGGTTAGTTAGTTAGTTACTAGATTCATGTTGAGATCTGATAGCCTTTTGAGTGTTGACTTAGTCCTGAATAGAGCAGAGTGGAGAAAACAGATTCATGTAGCCAACCCCATGTAGTTGGAAAAAGGCTTAGATGAGTTGAGTGAAGTTAGTTACTAAATTACTTGGCTATCAGATCGTTTGCATCTTGCTAGAGTCATATGTTTGTTTAAGCCATTGTGTGGAAGAATTTGGCCTCTAATTCACAATTCATTTTCCAGGAGTTATCTGTTGCATTTGTATCATTTAAATCTCGACTGGGTGCTGCTCTAGCTGCTCAAACTCAACAGCATGTGCATCCACTTTTATGGATCACAGAGTTTGCCCCGGAACCAAGAGATGTACTATGGAATAATTTGTCTATCCCTTACCGTCGTTTGGCATTTTACAAAATTGTGGTTTTCATTGCAGCATTTCTTCTCACAGTTTTCTTTATTTTCCCTGTTACGGCTGTTCAAGGAATTGTACAATTTGAAAAAATAAAGAAGTGGTTCCCCCCAGCAAGAGCTGTTCAGTTGATGTAAGCTATCATGTCCAGTTTTTTCTCTTGTCAGTTTGTTCAAAAATTTTGGGGTGCATTGTATTCTATAGCTAGAAAATTCAATCTGTATTTATTAATGATACTTATGCTTAACTTTGTAGTTTTTAAAGGATTCATATGTTAATTAACATACTGTATGGACAGTTTCTTCTTCAGTGCTTTCTCTTACCAAAAAGAGCCTGGGTGACAAGGTAAATAGAAAGATGGTCATACACTTTCAAATCTGTCACTGTATCTCCTTTACACTTGATTGTGAAAATCATGAAGATGGCTTTGATGATATATTGAATAAAGATCTAAGTTTGTATGTCAAGAGTGCTGAGCAATTCATGCTGGTATTATGTCATCTAAAATCCTTGGTGCATTCTGTTTCAACTTTAAATTGAACATTTAATCCTTTGTCATTGATGAATCAGTAAAATCAATGCACAGTTGAAAAACAAAAAAAAAATTCTAAATGGTAAGGTGGCAATGTATTGTGCACAGAATTCCTTGTGATAGAAATGATGAATTGATGTCAGGTTGGTAGGTGATCATCTTCTTGGTGGACCATCTTTTAATATTTGATCCTTAAACCAATACACAGAGACAAGATGAAGTTTGATAGTTAAGGTATGTTTCAGAAATCAGAACAATGTTGAACAGGCAATTGCGTTTATAGAGTATTAAATTTTCCTACCATCTACCCCACAAGCCCACAAGCTTATGATGGATGTGCATGCGTGCTTGAGGGCATGCGCCTCTGTGCATGTGTTTGTGTAGTGAGGCCATGTATGGACATTGAGATTTTGCATTTTATTATAAACAGTACCAAGGATAAGAGCAAGCTAGCAAAAAAAAGTATGTTATTATTTTGTTACTTGTTACATGACAGATAATGTTTGTAGAAGACTTGGAGTAGAAATGGGGGTCACCAACCTGGTAAGATTGCCATAGACTCTTCTTTAACATGCTTGCTTAAGGATATTAATGCCATTTAACATTGTTAGTTTAGTTAGTTAAGGATAGGGGAATTTATGCACAGCAAAAAAACACATTTGAAAGGGTATCAATGCCAGTTACTAAAAATGGTAAAGTCACAGGGAGTTGGTACCAATGACCTGTGTTACAGGCCCACCCCCAGCTATCATCAAATTGGTTTCTCATGCGCTACTTCTTTAAAAAAAAATGGTATTCATGCACATTGCAAATTGATTGGGGTGTAGATGCAACATTGAAAATCTTTGGAGAGGCATGTGCGCAAAAAGAAAAATCCATTGTGTTTTCTTCTTATCTAGAGTAATCTTGCTATCAATTCCCTCCTATTTTCCCCCTTCCAAGAAGAGAAAACAATCTTTTCCTCACCTAGCATCAGCAGTCTACATACAGAGATCTAATATAAGTGGATACAACCACTGAAAGAAAGGTCCCATAAGAGTAGGTGATGTTATGAATGTCAGAATAAATTTATGATTAACATGAAAGGCTTTAAGAGTAAATACACTTGTTATGGAGTGAGGATGATGGCAGTGAGATCCTCATGAATTGTAAAACATTAGATAAGCTAAGAGAGGCAGCATAAAGCGTAGCATGAATAATCATTGATAAACCTAATATTAATAACAACTTGGAGGTGAAATGGATCCCCACACCAAATTTTAGAACGAAGCAGCAATGAAGCCAGGAACGGTCTCATTGGAAGAGAGAAGTGGTTATGTGCTTGCTTGCAATCTGTACACTCATGATGTAGTTCAGATATGAATATTTGAACTAGATTTAGATTTCTTTTTAAAGCTCATTTACCTGCTTATTGAGTCATAGGGGTGTTATATTCAAGTACTTTTGGGATATGTTTAGGATTTTCTATTTTCCAAGGATCTAGGGCTCATCTTTGTACCATGTTTTTGAATCCTATTTTAAGTAGGAATGTCATCTAAAGGTCCTATTTTGAATCCAGCTTGGATTGTAAAAATTTTGAACTTACTAGAATTGTGTAAAAAGCAGAAAGAGACTGTGCAAAAGTAAGTTCTGGCGATGAATATTGAATAGATTGAGCTTTCTTTTTTTTGTATTGATTATCTATCTTTATTTCTCTTTAACCTCTCTTCTTCTTCTTCTTCTTCCTCTCTCTCTCTCTCTCTCTCTCTCTCTCACACACACACACACACACACACACACACCCTGCATGCATTCATATGCACACACATGCATGTGGGTGGCCACACGCATACTTTATTTTCTCTGCTTTTCACCTCTAGTTACTCTATTTTTGCCATTTTGATATCTTAAAAGAGTAAAAAGCAGATTAGTTTGGATATGGAGATTATTTCACTTATTTTATCAATTTTTGCAATTTATTTTACAATGAGTTGCATCAATCATATGGAGGAAAAAAGGATTCATGCAAAAATATATTCCCCAATAAAACCTACTTCTAGAACTAGAAATTTGCCCTAGCCTACATTGTACCAAACCAAAGCAACACAACATGCTACATGTAAGATAACATTTCAAAAGTAGGAGATAGCTGAAATTGAGGTTGATTCAACTGATACTGATCATATACTCTCGTACAGTTGGTTCGAAAACATCCATTTAATGCAAGGAATATCCTACATAATAAGAAGTAAAGGCAACGATAATGGTGGAAGTTGTTTTTCTACTGAAGCAATAAAATTTTGTTGGATGAGAACTTACTTAAACTCATTAGAAATATTGTTCAAGTTATATGCATTAAAAATAATGACCAAAAGGTTCTGTTTGAGGAGGAAGAGATCAAAGAAAGATAGAAAAGCTATTTTAATAAATTATTAAATAAAATTTATGTAAATAATTTAGGATGCTCTAGTAGCTTCATTGAGGATAGAGTTATGGTGTATACTCGTAGAATTTAGACATTTGAGGTAAAAGAGGCTATGAAAGAGATGAAAGTAGAAAAAAATGTGGGACTTGATAAGCTTCTTACAAAGTTTGAAAATGTTTAAGCAATGATAGAGTAACTTGAGTGATAAATTTATTTAATAAGATTTTAAAACTATAAAAATGCCTAATGAATAGAGAAAGAGTATTGTAGTACCAATTTATAAGAATAAAGGAGATATTCAAAACTATTTTACTATCGTGGTATAAGTTCATAAGTCATACTATGAGGAGAGTAATTGAACATAAATTGAGATGTACTACAAAAATATCAAAGAATCAATTTGGTTTTATGCTAGAAAGGTCAACTATAAAAGCTATTTTTCATTTTAGAAGGTTAATGGATAAGTATAGAGAAAAGAAACGAGATCTCTATATGACTTTTATTGATATAGAGAAACCATATGATAGAATCCTTAAAAAAATATTATAATGAGTGCTAGAAAAGAAAGGAACATCCATTAGATATATTAATATAATAAAAGATGATATATATGATAGAGAAGTTACTAGTGTAAGAACTATTGATGTGTAAGAACTACTGATAGTAATACTAGTAAATTCTCTATTGCAGAAGCTTTACATTAGGGATCTATTTTTACTCCCAATCTCTTTATTTTAGTTATAAATAAACTTACTAAATATATATAGGATAATATTTGATGGTGCATGTTATTTGTAAATGATATAGTATTAGTAGATGAAATTATGCTGGGGTTAGTTGTAAATTAGAATTATGGAGAAATATGTTAAATCTAAAGGTTTTAAATCAAGTAAGACAAGGACGAAATACAAAAAATATAATTTAGTACAATTAGAAATGAAGATAAATGTAGAGTAAAATTGAGGACCATGAAATTCCTAAAAATGATCATTTATGATGTTTAGAATTGATTATTTATAAGGAATGAGAACTTGAAGATGATGTTGTTATAGGATTAAAGCAGGTTGGATGAAATGAAAAGATACAGCTGAATATTATGTGATTGTAGAGTACTTGTTAAGTTGAAGAAAACATTTTATAGGACAGTCATAAGATCAACTATACTTTAAGGTATAGAATATTAGGCAATTAGAAAAATACACTTACATAAGATGAGTGTGACATAAATGATAATGTTGAGAAGGATGTATGGTAATACGAGAAAGGATAGAATAAGAAATGAAAACATTCGTAAAAAGATAAAGATAGTTCTAATCAGGACATTAAGAGAAAGGCAACTTAGATATTTTGAATATATGCAACATAGATCTATAAGTGCACCTGTGTGAAGGAGTGACTTGATATGTATATAAGGAAAAAGAGGTATAGGTAGACTAAAAATTACACGGAAGGAAATGATAAGGAAAGACTTAGAATCTTTACATCTTATAAAAACGAATGACTCAAACTAATTATATGGTGAAAAAGAATTCATGTAGCTAGCTGTAACTAATTTGAGATTAAGGCCTTGTTATTGCTGTTGCTGTTGTTAAATGGGAAGAACTTATAAACATCTACTAACTCTTGGAATATTAAACTTGTTTTAATGCACTCTTGAAAGACTAAAGGCTTCATGGGAGAAAGGAAGAGTCACTCTTGAAAAGACCAAAGGCTTCATGGGAAAAAGGAAGAGTCACTCTTGAAAAAACCAAAGGCTTCATGGGAGAAAGGAAGAGTCATTTTAAAAAGATAAGATGGTTCATAAATTTAAAATTGACTCTTAGTATTTTGTAATTGACTCTTAATTTTCTGTAAATGTCTTTTAGTTTTTCTATGCATGTATTAAATAGTGGTATATGATAGGACATCTAGATGTTTATAAATATGGGAGGTGTTTGCCCATGAAATGTAGAAGTAGATGAAGAAGAAGATGATGATGTTGAAAATAGAGAGAGACCCAAAAGTTGTATTCCCTCTAATATAGAGTATCATTTTTCTTATTGAAAGTATTCTCCACTTCCATCAATCTGGTATCAAAGCTCCTTGTGTGCCCACCTTGTTTTCAACAAGTGGTATCAGAGCCTTGTTTTTTTTAAGAGGACCAATCTTGAGGGAGATGGCCAATGATGGTGTGCATATTCAAGTTCCCAAGCTTACTAAGGAGAACTATGGGAATTGGTGTATCCAAATGAAGTCCTTATTTGGCTCACAAGATCTATGAAAATTGTTCAAGATGGCTACACCGAGCCTACAGCAGAGCAAGAAAGAGGGTACAATCAAGCACAAAAAGATACTTTAAGGGGCTTAAGGAGAAGAGATAAAAAAGCTTTGTTCCAATTATATCAAGCTTTAGATGAGGTGACATTTGAGAGAATTGCTGAAGCAACCTCTGCAAATCAAGCTTGGGATACTCTCTCTACTATCTTTAAAGGAGAAGAAAAGGTGAAGCGAATCCGGCTTCAACAATTGCGAGGAGAATTTGAAGTCACCACCATGAAGGAGACGAAAAACATATTTGACTACTTCTCTCGGATATTGGTTATTGTAAACCAATTGAAGAGAAATGGAGAGAAGGTAGAAGATGTTCGAGTGGTGGAGAAGATACTTCGGTCTTTGACACCGAGGTTTGAGCATGTTGTTGTCGCCATTGAAGAAGCTAATGATGTTGATACACTCTCCATCAATGCGTTGATGGGCAAACTTCAAATTCATGAACAAAAGATGCAAAAGAAAAATGAAGCACATAATACGGAGCAAATACTTCAATCCAAGGTGGAGGCAAAAGACCAAAAAGAGAAAGATCAAGGGCTTCAATTGGCCTATAGTAACAAAAGAGATGACGGCAACAACTATCGTGGTGGCCGTGGTGGCAGAAGCAACTACCGTGGTCGTGGTCGAAGCCATGGCGTGGTCAAAGAAGCTATAATGATGGAGGAGGCCAAAGCTCAAATTTCAACAATGAAAGAGGTGGCAGAAGAGGTGGACGTGGACGAGGTAGAAGATCAATTGGAGGTCGTAACCAATCAAGATCCAATGTTCAATGCTATAATTGTCAAAAATATGGACACTATAGCTATGAGTGTTGGAACAATAAGCAAAGCAACAACATTGAATCCAACAACCAAGAAGGAGAACCGACTCTTCTTTTGTCATGCCAAGAAGATGGAGACTTGAAGAATATATGGTTTCTTGACTCAGGAGCCTCAAACCATATGTGTGGAAGAAAAGAGCTATTTGGAATTGCAAGAAGGGGAGTTTTGTGATGTGAAGTTTGGGGATCTCTCCAAAGCTCCTATCAAAGGAAGAGGTAAAATCATGATTTGGCAAAAGAATGGTAAACCTGATTTCATTTCCAATGTTTATTATGTGCCAAGTTTGAAGAGTAATATTTTAAGTATTGGCCAACTGTTAGAGAAGGGTTATGCAATTCATATGGAAGGATTATCTCTAACTCTAAAAGATTGGAATGGAAAGCTGATTACTCGTGTCCAGATGGCGAAGAACAGGATGTTTCCTCTTATCTTAAAGACGGAAGCACAAAATTGCTTGCAAGTGGATATCAAGGACCCTTCCTGGCTTTGGCATCTCAGGTTTGGACATTTAAATTTTGGAAGTTTGAAATTACTATCTAATAAGGGAATGGTGAAAGGTCTTCCACACATAAATTATCCAAATGAAGTTTGTGAGAAGTGCACACTAGCTAAGCATGCAAGAGCTCCCTTCAAAAGTAGAAAATCTTGGAAAGCAACAAGACCATTACAACTAGTGCATACTGATATATGTGGACCTCTTCCAGAATCTTGTGGTGGTAACAAATATTTTATAACATTTGTTGATGACTTTAGTAGAAAGTTGTGGGTTTATTTTCTTAAAGAAAAGTCGGCTGCACTCTTTATGTTTAAATATTTCAAATCTTTGGTTGAAAAAGAAAGTAACAATAAAGTGCAGATTTTGAGATCCGATAGAGGCGGAGAATATATGTCAAATGCTTTTAGAAGCTATTGTGATGAAGGAGTTCGACATCAATTCACCGCTCCGTACTCTCCACAACAAAATGGAGTGGCCGAGAGGAAGAACCGGACCATTCTTGACATGACTAGAAGCATGTTGAAAGAGAAGAACCTTTCCGAGCATTTTTGGGCTGAAGGGGTGGCATGTGCAGCATATCTTATCAACCGAAGCCCAACAAAAGCCATCAAAGGTATGACACCAGAAGAAGCTTGGAGTGGCTACAAACCAGGAGTAAGCCATATGAAGATTTTTGGGTGTATTGCCTATGCCCAAGTACCACAAGAGAAGAGGAAGAAGCTTGATGATCGAAGCCAAAAATGCATCTTCATAGGATATAGTGAGCAATCCAAAGCCTACAAATTGTATAATCCAATGACAAATAAGGTCATCATCAGTCGGGATGTGATTTTCAATGAAGATGGAGTATGGGATTGGAATGGCAAAGATTCTCATATCAAATATATAACACCTTACAATGAAGCTGAGGAGAATACAAATGAGGAAGCTACTCAATCAATCTTGTCACCAGCAAGATCATCTTCATCACCACAAGTTACACCGACTTCCTCAAGAAGTTCTATAAGCCCTGAAGAGTCAACAAGAAAGTTTAGAAGTATTAGTGATCTTTATGAAAAGAAGAAGTTGAACAAGTTGATTTATATTGTTTATTTGCTGATATTGAACCTCTAACATTTGATGAAGCTATGCAGAAAGTTGAATGGAGAAAAGCAATGAAGGAGGAGATTCTTGCCATAGAAAAGAATAATACTTGGGAGTTGACTTCACTTCCAAAAGGACAAAAGGCGATAGGCGTCAAATGGGTGTATAAAGTGAAGCGCACTGCTAATGGAGAGGTAGAAAAATACAAAGCTCGTTTGGTTGCCAAAGGCTACAAGCAAAAGAAAGGGCTCGATTATGATGAAGTTTTCGCGCCTGTAGCCCATTTTGATTCAATAAAGCTCATTTTCTCACTTGCATCTCATCACAAGTGGAAAATATATCAAATGGATGTAAAGTCGGCATTTCTCAATGGCTACCTTGAAGAAGAAGTCTATATTGAGCAACCTGAGGGCTATATCCATAAAGGCATGGAAGATAAAGTGTACAAGTTACACAAAGCTTTATGGATTAAAGCAAGCACCGAGAGCTTGGAATGCTCGAATTGATCACTATCTTCAAGATTGTGGTTTCAACAAATGCTCCTATGAACATGCTATTTATGTAAAGAAAAAAGGAGATGACATTTTAATTATATGTCTATATGTGGATGACTTACTTGTGACAGGTAATTGCATGGAAATGATATATGGGTTCAAAGCAACCATGAGCAAGGAGTTCGAAATGACGGGAGGAGATCTTGGCATTGAAGTAAGGCAAAGTGAAGAAGAAAGTTATGCTACTTCTTATGGAGTTAGTGGTTGGAAGTCTTAATAAGCCGACCTGATATTGTCTATGGAGCATCCAAAGGAGTCACACTGGATGGCAGCAAAAAGGATTCTAAGATACCTCAAAGGAACTCTTGATCATGGTATGTTTTATACTCATTCCAATGATGCAAGTTTAATTGGTTTTTCTGATAGTGATTGGGGAGGAGATCTTGATGAACGTTCTGGTTATATCTTTTATTTTGGTGCTAATGCAGCTCAAAGAAACAATCATGTGCATTGTGAGGCAGCATCATGGTTGCGCAACTTATTGAAAGAATTGAGTCATTCACAAAAGGAGCCTGTGAAGATATATGTTGATAATAAGTCTGCTATTGAACTAGCTAAGAATCCAGTTCAACATGGAAGAAGCAAACACATTGACACAAGATTTCATTTTCTTCGTGATCAAGTTAAGAAAGGTATTGTGAAGGTTGTGTATGTAAATCAAATGAGCAAATTGCTGATATATTTACAAAATCACTCAAAGTGAAGATTTTCAAAAGCTAAGAAAGATGCTTGGAGTCATGGCACCAAGAAAAAACAAGTTTACAGGAGGAAATGTTGGAATATTAAACTTGTTTTAATGCACTCTTGAAAGACTAAAGGCTTCATGGGAGAAAGGAAGAGTCACTCTTGAAAAGACCAAAGGCTTCATGGGAGAAAGGAAGAGTCATTTTAAAAAGATAAGATGGTTCATAAATTTAAAATTGACTCTTAGTATTTTGTAATTGACTCTTAATTTTCTGCAAATGTCTTTTAGTTTTTCTATGCATGTATTAAATAGTGGTATATGAAAGGACATCTAGATGTTTATAAATATGGGAGGTGTTTGCCCATGAAATGTAGAAGTAGAAGAAGAAGAAGATGATGATGAAAATAGAGAGAGACCCAAAAGTTGTATTCCCTCTAATATAGAGTATCATTTTTCTTATTGAAAGTATTCTCCACTTCCATCAATCTGGTATCAAAGCTCCTTGTGTGCCCACCTTGTTTCCAACACTAACTAATCATGATTACTGATTGTGGAGTATGTGCAATGTTATTGGATGACATGAATAAAAACTCATCTGTTGTTAAAATTGAGAGTTGGTTGAAAAAGGTCAGTAGGAAAGAATGAAGTTTTTGACAATATGAAGTGTTCTTATCTAAGATCCCAATAATCAAAATGAGGCATTAGACATAACCAATGAAGTGTTATTAGGATTGTTTGAGAATCTTCTGTATTCATGGAAGTACCCCAATTAGCTTAGAAAAATGGTAAGAGTGAGTAAATTCCAGTGGTGCAGCTTGGTCCTGAATTGGCTTCGTCCAGGTGCCATGTATTAAAATGTTTATCTCAGTTCCGAACATCTTGGGATGAATCTTTTGGAATTCAATCATGCTTCCTATGTTGGTGGTTGGCCTATAAGAGTCTTATCTCAATTTTTGCTTGCATTTTTAGATTTCTGATCTGGGTGAAACTTCAGCTAATTCATCTTATCATATCTCATCTTGCATCCGTCTTGACACAATTTTCATTAGATATTCTCCTTTAACAAATTCTGTTACTTATGGTTCATTCATCCCTTTATATTTATTGTTAATTGTTCCTTTCCTGCCCTGCATGTTATTCATGTCCCTGAACAGTCAATTCACTTATCACTGTTCCCATATCTTATTTGATCCTACTTGCTTGGTGCAGAAGAATTATTCTGGAGTCCATTGGCTCTTCCCATTCTCTCTCTCTCTCTCTCTCTCTCTCTCTCTCTCTCTCTGAATCACACGGCTGTTCCACTGTGGCCATTGGGTGGCAGTGGGAAATATACTACACAAACAGTCTGCATTTCTGTTTTGGTCTCATTGCATTTATGTTTTACTGTTGTTCTCTCTTATTTCTGTTTCTTGCTTTGCCTTGGTCATGGATGTTGACTATTAGGCTATTTGTTACTTGCTGTATGTTAGTAAACTTGGTCATAAAAATTATGAAGAAAGACATGACTGGAACATTTAGGCTTATACAAATAGAATATAAATTTTTAACATGCATAAAAGTATTGAAATGTATTTCCGCTGAGAATAGACTAGGTAACTGTGAGGAATGATTATTTTTGAAAACCAGGAATTTATTGCCATAATTATTTGTTAGTAGCATTCACATTGTATATATACTGTCTTGGAAAAATATAATAGATACACACATAGTTAGGTACATATGTGCTAAACTATGGATCATATTTACTGTTCTGAGGGCTGAGAAATATCCTTGACTGAGCAAATCTAGAAAAGCAGATTAATGTACGCAACATCTAAAATGAGCTGTTTAGACTTGATGCTAAAGCTACTCTCGGATAAGACCATGCAGTACTTGTCAGTTGTCACTGTTGATTTTCTTTTTTCTTTCTGTTTTATACTGTCTTTATCCAATTTGATTTTTTCTCCCCATGTCCCTGCTCACCCACTTCCCTTGCAATAGATTACATGATTCATTGGAAAAACAAAAATAATATGTAGGCAATGGTTTCATATCGAATATTCCTGTTTTATTAATCACAAAGACTTCAAGCGTTCATCATGCATTGTGATTTGGTGTGAGCTTCTCACATGTTAGTGGAAACTTCGCCATTTCTATTAATTTTCAATTTTTGAACATTCTCCTACTTCATGTTCATTTCTTTATTTAAAACTGAACTGAAATAGTAAAATTCTTGCAGTCTATTTTTATCTTATTACAGCGAGACTATTCTTACCTGCTTCACAATTTATCTGAAAGTGATGATTCATTGTCCAAAATTTTGGAAAGTTAAATTTCATCTTTCGTATGTCTAGTAGTCATCCCTAAAATGCACCGATGATCATGCTTCCACTATTCTATTAATATTGTTTCCTTTGTTGTTACTGTTGATGGGTATTGAAGAAAAATTGATTGTTTACTCTCTTATATTTAATACGTTATTCTTTTCAATCCATCTTGATAATCCTGCAGACCTGGGATGAGCTCTATATTGACTGGATACCTTCCAAGCGTAATTCTCAATGGCTTTATATATATCGTTCCTTATGCAATGCTGTCAATTACCTCACTGGAAGGTTGTGTGTCCAAGAGCAAAAAGGAGATAAAGCTTGTAGCATGGTATTCTATTTCTTGGTGGGAAATGTATTCTTCTTGAGCTTGTTATCAGGGTCTTTACTGGAACAAATCGGAGAGTCATTCACTCATCCGAAGGATTTTCCTAGTCATCTTGCAAGTGCAGTTTCAGCTCAAGTAAGATATACAAATACTCAGCTCTGTGATTTATAGGTATTACAATAATTTTCACAATAGTTTGCTTTATAAGGCACGTTACATGGTCATGATCCATGAGCTGTTTCTTGACTAAAGTAATGAAAACAGTATGCATGAAAAATAGGGAAGGTACTTCTATCTAGCTAGTATGTGAGCAAGTAGTAGGAGCAAAATCCTTTATTTGTATTTTACATTATTTTTCAACTCAAGTGTTTTTACTACAGCTCTCTGCAATCTGGATTCATGATGCTTATGTAATTGATTAAGTTATGGATATTATCAAATTTATACTGCGCTAAGATGTTATATGATGCTACATGATAACCATCATCATGCTGTGGTAATAGACTTCCATTGAGAGTTCATTCTGGACAGTGTGAAAAGAAGATTGGGGCGTGCTGATTAGACTTATGGTCAATATCATGGAGGTCTGTGATGGGGCCAGTTGACCCCATGAAAAATAAAATTTTTTGGACAGCCCCAAAGGCCGATAGACTCTAGCACCAGCCGCCAGCGTCGGCCGCCAGCGTCGGCCTTCAGCGATGGCCTCCAGCGTCGGCCTTCAGCGTCGGCCTCCAGCGCCAGCCTCCAGCGCTGGCCAAAGGCCGACAGACTCCAGCGCCGGCCTTCAGCGTCGGCCTTCAGCGCCAGCCTCTAGCACTGGCCAAAGGCCGATAGACTCCAGCGCCGGCCTCCAGCGTCGGCCTCCATCGTCGTCTCCAGCGCCGGCCCCCCAAGGCCGGCACATCGAAGGCCGATACCCGAAGACCATCGGCCCAAAGGCCGACACTCGACGGCCCCAAAGGCCGACACCCGAAGACCGTCGGCCCCAAAGGCTGACACCCGACGGCCCCAAAGGCCGACACCCGAAGACCGTCGTCCCCAAAGGCCGACACCCGAAGACCGTCGATCCCGAACGACGACGCTTTCAAGACCGGCATCTCCAAGACAGGCGACCCCGACACTTCTCAGTCGGCCCCGGTATCTCCAGTTTGGCCCCGGCACTTCTCAGCCGGCCCCGGCATCTCCAGTTCCGCCAAGTCGGCCAAGGCCACCCCAGGCCGGTCGAACTCGGCCCGGCATCTCCTGTTCCGCCGAGTCGGCCAAGGCCATCCCAGGCCGGCCCGACTCGGCCCCGGCATCTCCAGTTCCGCCGAGTCGGCCAAGGCCATCCCAGGCCAGCTCGACTCGGCCCCGACACTTCTCAGCCGGCCCCGGCATCTCCAAGCGAGTCGGCCCAGGCAAGTCCAAGCGAGTCGACCCCGGCATCTTCCCAGCCGGCCCCGGCACTCCTCAGCCGGACCCAGCGCTTCCACCCCAGTCGGCCCGGCACTTCTCAGCCGGCCCCGACATCTCCAGCTCCGCCGAGTCGGCCAAGGCCATCCTAGGTTGGCCGAACTCGGCCCCGGCATCTCCAGCTCCGCCGAGTTGGCCAAGGCCGTCCTAGGCCGGTCGGACTCGGCCCCGGCGTCCCCTGTCCCGCCAAGTCGGCCAAGGCCATCCCCTGCCGACCCGACTCGGACCTGGTGTTTCCGGTCCCACCGAGTCGGCCAAGGCCATCTCCGGTCGGCCGACTCGGCTCCGTCGTCTCCAAGTCCGCCGATTCGGCCCCGCCCCGGCACTGCCTTGCCGCTGGACGAGCCCAGGCCATCTCAGGTCGACCCAGCTTGGCCCTGACAAGACGGGACCCCCCGGTTCCTGCCAGATCAGCCCCAGCGGTTCAAAGAATCACCTCTCTGACGCACGCCACCGACAATGTCAGACGTGCGCCGCCCAATAGCCCAGCTGCTGATGGGACGTAACCCACCAACAAGCCCAGCTTCACGCAACGGCTCAGCAGACCTTCTGACTTCATGAAAACCCACGTGATGGTGCCAGCATCAACCCCTATAAAAGGGTAAGTCACGTCGAAAACCAGGTAACGCACAGTTTACACACTCGATGCCCTAACTCTCAAAGGAACTACCTGATCCTTCTGAGACCTCTCCCTCCTCAAGAGCTCTCTCGAGCTCCTTCTCTACTGTGACCTCTGTCACTAACTTGGGCATCGGAGGGTCCCACCGGAGAACCCTCTCTGGTCTTGGGACTTCTTTGCAAGCAATCCGGTGAAGAAGAAGAGCCTCCGTTTCCGACATCCAGGAGGGGTGATCGAGCGTCATCAGATTGGCGCGCCAGAAAGGGGGGGACGTGCACAAGAAAAAGTAGCAAATGTCTTTCCTGAGCTACATCTTCCATCCCCTCTCTTCTCCTAGAAGCCATGGTGGTGACACGAGCCCAGGACGCCTCCGTCAGCTGCCCGATGGGGCTCCCCCCGCCAACTATACAGCAGAAGGCCAATCCCCCTGCTACCAGCCCTCCGGTTGCCGGCCCGCCGCCGGACGCCGCCCTCCAAACGGCGGAGCAGCTGGCAACCCTCTCCCAGCATGTTCAGAATCTCACTGCCATGGTCCACGGACTCCAGCAGCAGCAGTCCATGGCCACCCAGCACCAGACTGCTCCCCCGCCAGCCAGCAGTCGGCGAGGGGAGGTTCTCCTCGGCGAGCCGCCGGCCAACGTCAGGTTTCCCAAGGAAGCCTCGACGCGAGCCCTCCAAGCGGCCGCGGTCCCTTGGCCACGGCCCCAGCGAGCTTCCTCCCAAGCCACATCATCGCGAGGAACCCAGGCGGAAGTCCCGACTTCATCTCCATCTTCTGCTTCCTCTTCTTCTTCTTCCTTTGAGCCATCCCGAAGGGCTCCGACGATCAACCGCCAGGCGGAGGAACGCCTGGAGGAGTACAACCGGCGCCTCGACGAGCTCGCCAGGAAGATAAACCACCAGCCGGAGGAAGAGTTTGACACTTGTCCTCCTTACACCCGCCGCATACTGGAGGAACCGGTCCCCTCCAGGTTCCGCTTCCCCCAGGTGGACCGTACGACGGTACGACCGACCCTCTCGACCACCTCGAGAGCTACAAGGCCATGATGCAAGTCCAGGCGCCTCAGACGCCCTTCTCTGCAAGGCCTTCCCTGCAACCTTGCGGAAGGCCGCCCGTGCGTGGCATTCACGCCTGTCCCCCCACAGCATAGACTCCTTCCGGGAGCTAGAGAGGGCATTCCTGGCCCACTTTGATGCCTGCCGCCGGATTCCGAGGGTGGCGGACAGCCTCTTCTCGTCCGCCAGAAGGAAGGAGAGTCCCTGCGGGACTTTGTGTCCCGATTCAAAACCGCCGCCCTCGAGGTCTACCATCTCGATGATGCGGTGGCCACCCTGGCGCTGAAGCGGGGACTCCTTCCGTCCCGCTTCACCTTCTCCTTGGACAAGAAGCCCCCGAGCTCTTACTCCGACCTCCTCCTCCGGGCCCAGAAGTACATCCGGGCAGATAAAGCCGACCTCACTCGCCGGAAGTCTTCGAAGGGCTCCAGCCACAAATCCGCTCGCCCTGAGCCGAGCGGACCTCCTCGACATCGCCGATCCGATCCACCTCGCCGGTCCGACAACAGGCGCCGAAGCCCTGTCCCCGACGAGGGTAAGCTCACTCCTCTCCTTGCCCCTCGATCCCACATCCTGATGGAGATCGAGGGCGAGCCCTACCTTCAACGTCCTCCCCCCATGAAGAAGGGTGTATCCCGCGACAGAAGCGCTATTGTCGATTCCACCGGGACTACGGCCATGACACCGATGGCTGCTACAGTTTGAAACGGGCCATCGAGGAGCTCATCCAGCAGGGCTACCTCGGCAAGTACATCCAGAAGACGCCACAGCCGCTGCCGGCCATCATGGGGCCTCCACCAGCTCAAGCCGCCGTCGACAACACCCCCACGGAGCGGACCGTCGGGATGGTGTCCTGGGGGTCAGCCTCTGCATCCAAGCGACCGAGGGGGAGGGTGCTCCAAATAATGTAATGCCCCGGGGGAGACGGCTGTAATGGAGAATGTAAACAATGAAGGCGTAGTCGTCGCTATGACGATCGCCAAACACCCTGTAAAAAGGATTTAGTTGATAGTGGCAGCTCAGCTGACATCCTTACTTACGACGCCTTTGTTCGGATGGGTTTATCTGTTGACTCCCTTCAGCCCGTGGCGACCCCGCTAGTCGGATTCACCGGAGATTCTGTGAGGGTCGAGGGCGAAATATCCTTGCCGTGACGGCCGGAACCCCGCCATGCCAAAGCACCGTGATCATGAAATTCCTAGTCGTGAGGGTCCCTTTGGCATACAACGCCATTCTTGGGCGTCCCGGCCTGAATCTTTTGGATGCGGTTATCTCCACCCGACGTCTACTGGTGCAGTTCCCCACCAGCGAAGGAGTTGGAGAAATGCGTGGGGAGATAAGCCCGGTCTTACCTTGCTATCATGCGGCGTCAAGCCCTTTGGAGGCCGACCCGGCCCTGGAAGCGTCCGACCCTAGAGATTCCGCCAAAGGAGGGGAGCCCGCCGAGCACCTCCTGACCTTCCCCCTCAACGATGACCCGGCAAGGACCGTCCGTGTGGGCGGACTCCTTCCCCTGGAAGACCGGGAGCGCCTCTTAGCTTTCTGCGGCTAACTCGGACGTCTTCGCCTGGTCAGCGTCTGACATGCCCGGCATCCCTCCGGAAGTCGTCACCCACAAGCTCAACATCGACCCACGCCACCGTCCAATCCGTCAAAAGAAGAGGAGCTTTGCCCCCGACCGACAAAGGGCGATTGATGAGGAAGTCAACAAGCTGATCACGCCGGCCACATCCGGGAGGCGCACTACCCAAGCTGGCTGGCCAACGTAGTCATGGTGCGCAAGGCAAACGGGAGCTGGAGGATCTGTATAGACTTCACCGACCTCAACAAGGCGTGCCCAAAAGACAGCTTTCCCTTGCCAAGAATTGACCAGCTGGTCGATTCCACCTCTGGTCACGAGCTTCTCAGCTTCATGGACGCCTTCTCCGGATATAACCAGATAAGGATGGACCCCGGCGACGAGGAGCACACCTCCTTCGTGACAGAGAAAGGCATTTACTGTTACAAGGTGATGCCTTTCGGCCTCAAGAATGCGGGAGCGACCTATCAGCGGCTGATGAACAAGGTGTTCCAGGACCAGCTCGGCCGAAACATGGAAGTCTACGTGGACGACATGCTGACGAAGAGCACCCATGCCGCCGACCACATCTCCGACCTGGAAGAAACTTTTAATAACCTCCGTCGCTTCCAAGTCAAGCTGAACCCTAAGAAGTGTGCTTTTGGGGTCACGGCAGGTAAATTTCTGGGCTTTATGGTGACCCAGCGCGGAATCGAGGCGAACCCAGAGAAGATCAGTGCCATACTTGACATGAGGCCGCCGTCCAACAAGAAGGAAGTGCAACGGCTAACGGGGAGGATAGCGGCTTTGAGTCGTTTCCTCTCCAGATCGGCGGAGAGGTGTTTGCCTTTCTTCAAGGCCCTGCGGAAGGTGAACGGTTTTGCGTGGACGGACGACTGCCAGGAAGCTTTCGACGGCTTAAAGGCGTTCCTGTCCTCCCCACCGCTCCTCTCCAAGCCGGGAGACGGGAGAGTCTTTTCCTTTACTTAGCCGCCTCCTCAGAAGCCGTCAGCTCAGTCCTGGTGCGCCTTGACGCTGACGGAACCCAAAGGCCAGTCTACTACGTGAGCAAGGTCCTGCATGACGCCGAGGTCAGGTATTCCAAAACGGAGAAAGTCATTTTCGCCTTGATAGTTTCTGCCCGGCGTCTTCGCCCGTATTTCCAAGCCCATCCTATCGTGGTGCTCACGGACCAACCTCTCCGAGCCATCCTGGCCCGTCCGGATACTTCGGGTCGACTCGCCAAATGGGCCATCAAGCTGGGGAAATTCGACATCTCTTTCCAAGCACGACCGGCCTTGAAGTCCCAAGTCCTGGCCGACTTCCTGGTCGAGTGCACTTGGGCGGAAGAAGATCTCAAGGAGGTCCCTGGGGAGCAGCCCAGACCCGAGCCGAGCGGTGATGGAGAGACCTGGATCCTCCATGTGGACGGCGCATCGAATTCTCAAGGGAGTGGCGCCGGCCTCATTCTTGCCGGGCCGGAGGGAGAAGAACCGAGTGCGCCCTGAGATTTCTTTTTGAAGCCACCAACAACCAAGCGGAGTACGAAGCCCTGCTGGCCGGGTTAAGATTAGCCCAGGAGGTTGGAGCAAAGCACCTCAGAGCCTACACGGACTCGCAACTCGTCTCCGGGCAAATCAACGGAGAGTATGAGGTGCGCGACCCCGTTATGGCGCAATATCTGAAAAAGGTTCAACTCTTGACCTCCTCACTGCCTTACTTCAGCATCAGTTACATCCCCCGAAGCGAAAACGCAAAGGCCGACGTCCTCTCTCGACTGGCTACCTCCGCCGACGGCTTGACAAGGGACGCCTACATCGAATATCTAGAAAGGCCCAGTATAGAGGGTGGGGAGGAAGTCCTCCCGCTCACCCCGAACCTACGTGGATGGACGCCTATGTCCGCTATCTCGCCGACGGCACCCTCCCTGATGACCGCAACGAAGCCAGATTGCTCAAGTGGAGGGCCTCCAAGTTCATCCTTCTCGACGGGCGCCTATACAGAAGGTCATTCTCCTACCCGTTGCTTAAGTGCGTAGGCCCGCCGATGCTGACTACATCCTCAGAGAAATCCACGAGGGCATTTGCGGGAATCATCTGGGGGGCAGATCCTTAGCCCAGAAGGCTCTCCGTCAGGGGTACTTCTGGCTCACTATGAAGGAGGACGCGGCCAAGCTAGTTCAAAGTGTGACGGCTGCCAGCGCCACGCGCACATCCAACGTCAGCCGCCTACCCCGCTGAGCCCACTCTCGGCTCCGTGGCCCTTCGCCCAGTGGGGAATGGACATCCTTGGACCGTTCCCCCCAGCTTCAGGGGCGGAGATTCTTGTTGGTCGCCATCGACTATTTCACCAAGTGGGTCGAGGTCGAGGCGTTGGCCAAAATCACGGAGAGCAAAGTTAAGGCTTTCTTCTGGAAGTCGATCATATGCCGCTTTGGCTTGCCTCACACCCTCGTCACGGACAACGGTCGCCAGTTCAACAACGAGGCATTCAAAACCTTCTGTGAGGAGCTAGGCATTCGCCACCGATTCACCTCCGTCGGCCACCCCCAGACCAACGGGGAGGCTGAGGTCATGAACCGCACCATCCTCAGAGGGCTCAGGACTCGCCTAGACGGCTCCAAAGGACGCTGGGTAGAAGAGCTCCCCAGTGTGATATGGGCTTACCACACAACGCCCAGAGCCCCGACGGGCGAAACTCCTTTCAGCCTCTCCTTCGGATCCGAGGCCGTCATCCCCGTCGAGATCGGATTGCCCAGTCCACGTGTGGAGTCCTTCAGTGAGGAAGGCAACCCCGCGCTGATTCGGGCCAACTTAGACTTCATCGACGAGGCGCATGACAGGGCGAGACTGCGCATGGCGACCTTTCGCAGCGAGCGGCTAAGTACTACAACGCCGAGTTCGTCCCAAGGTTTTTCGCCGTGGAGACTTGGTGCTACGAAAGGCCGAGGTATCAAAGCCTACCGAGGGGGGCAAGCTATCCCCCAACTGGGAAGGTCCCTACCGTGTCGCCGAGGCGTTCCACCGGGGGGCATACAAACTAGAAGAGCTTGACGGGAAGCCCATTCCACGTACCTGGAATGCGGACAACCTCGCCGATATTATCAATGATGTACTCCCAGAAGCACGAGTAATAAAAAAGGTCCTTTCTGACGACACAGTTTGTCCTCCCTTATGCCAAGTCTCTCAAAAGGAGCTCACTGGCATCGCAGCCCATGGGACACCACTCGGCTCCTGCACGGCGGTGCCCCCGAGTTGGTTAAGTCCTAAAGGCTCCGTATCCGGCTGAGTCACCATCTGGGCAGCGCACAAACCTCCAGGCTGGTTCAAAAGGAGCTCACTGGCATCGCGGCCCACGGGACACCACTCGGCTCCGGCACGGCGGTGCCCCCGAGTTGGTTAAGACCCTAAAGGCTCCATACCCGGCTGAGTCGCCACTTGGGCGGAACACAAACCCCCAGCTGGTTCAAAAGGAGCTCACTGGCATCGCGGCCCATGGGACACCACTCGGCTCCGGCACGGCGGTGCCCCCGAATTGGTTAAGACCCTAAAGGCTCCGTACCCGGCTGAGTCGCCACTTGGGCGGAACACAAACCCCCATGCTGGTTCAAAAGGAGCTCACTGGCATCGCGTCCACGGGACACCACTCGGCTCCGGCACGGCGGTGCCCCCGAGTTGGTTAGGACCCTAAAGGCTCCGTACCCGACTGGGTCGCCACCTGGGCGGCACAGAAACCCTCATGCTGTTCAAAAGGAGCTCACTGGCATCACGGCCCACGGGACACCACTCGGCCCCAGCACGGCGGTGCCCCCGAGTTGGTTAAGACCCTAAAGGCTCCGTGCCCGGCTGAGTCGCCACTTGGGCGGAACACAGACCCCCAAGCTGGTTCAAAAGGAGTTCACTGGCGTCGCGGCCCATGGGACACCACTCGGCCCCGGCACGGCGGTGCCCCCGAGTCGGTTAAGACCCTAAAGGCTCTGTGCCCGGCTAAGTCGCCCCTCGCAGCGGTTCCACACCTCCGAGACGGTTCAAAAGGAACCTGACGATGCCCGGCTCTCAGGTCACCCTCCGAGGTTCACTCCCGGACCCCGCATTGGGAAAGAATTACTGGCCGCCCTCAGCTAGCCGAAGAAGGCGCGCAGACATCCATCCAAGGCAGCGTAAGGTGCCAAGGTAAAAGCTCTACACTCCTTTCGCTTAGCCGATGCGGGATGTGCAAGCTCAAGGAGTGTGGGGGGCATTTGATGGGGCCAATTGACCCCATGAAAAATAAATTTTTTGAACGGCCCCAAAGGCCGATAGACTCTAGCACCAGCCCAGCGTCGGCTGCCAGCGTCGGCCGCCAGCGTCGGCCTTCAGCAATAGCCTTCAACGTCGTCTTCAGCGTCGGCCTCCAGCGCCAGCCTCTAGCGCTGGCCAAAGGCCGACAGACTCCAGCGCCGGCCTCCAGCGTCGGCCTCCAGCGCCAGCCTCCAGCACTGGCCAAAGGCCGATAGACTCCAGCGCTGGCCTCTAGCTTCGGCCTCCATCGTCGTCTCCAGCGCCGGCCCCCCAAGGCCGGCACATCGAAGGCCGACACCCGAAGACCGTCGGCCCCAAAGGCCGACACCCGACGGCCCCAAAGGCCGACACCCGAAGACCGTCGGCCCCAAAGGCCGACACCCGACGGCCCCAAAGGCCGACACCCGAAGACTGTCGTCCCCAAAGGCCGACACCCGAAGACCGTCGATCCCGAACGACGACGCTTTCAAGACCGGCATCTCCAAGACAGGCGACCCCGGTACTTCTCAGCCGGCCCCGGCATCTCCAGTTCGGCCCCGACACTTCTCAGCCGGCCCCGACATCTCCAGTTTCGCCGAGTCGGCCAAGGCCACCCCATGCCGGTCGGACTCGGCCCCGGCGTCTCCTGTTTTGCCGAGTCGGCCAAGGCCATCCCAGACCGGCCCGACTCGGCCCCGGCATCTCCAGTTCCGCCGAGTCGGCCAAGGCCATCCCAGGCCGGCCCGACTCGGCCCCGGCACTTCTCAGCCGGCCCCGGCATCTTCAAGCGAGTCGGCCCAGGCAAGTCCAAGCGAGTCGACCTCGGCATCTTCCCAGCCGGCCCCGACACTCCTCAGCCGGACCAGGCGCTTCCACCCCAGTCGGCCCCGGCACTTCTCAGCCGGCCCCGGCATCTTCAGCTCCGCCGAGTCGGCCAAGGCCATCCTAGGCCGGCCGGACTCGGCCCCGGCGTCCCCTGTCCCGCCAAGTCGGCCAAGGCCATCCTAGGCCGGCCGGACTCGGCCCCGGCGTCCCCTGTCCCGCCAAGTCGGCCAAGGCCGTCCCCTGCCGGCCCAACTCGGCCTCGGTGTTTCCGGTCCCGCCGAGTCGGCCAAGGCCATCCCCGGCCGGCCGACTCGGCTCCGTCGTCTCCAAGTCCGCCGATTCGGCCCCGCCCCGGCACTGCCTTGCCGGCTGGACGAGCCCAGGCAATCTCAGGTCGACCCAGCTTGGCCCTGACAAGACGGGACCCTCCGGTTCCCGCCAGATCAGCCCCAGCGGTTCAAAGAACCATCTCTCTGACGCACGCCACCCGACAATGTCAGACGTGCGCCGCCCAACAGCCCAGCTGCTGAAGGGACGTAACCCACCAACCAGTCCAGCTTCACGCAACGGCTCAGCAGACCTTCTGACTTTACGAAAACCCACGTGATGGTGCCAGCGTCAACCCCTATAAAAGGGTAAGTCACGTCGAAAACCAGGTAACGCACAGTTTACGCACTCGATGCCCTAACTCTCAAAGGAACTACCTGATCCTTCTGAGACCTCTCCCTCCTCAATAGCTCTCTCGAGCTCCTTCTCTACTGTGACCTCTGTCACTAACTTGGGCGTCAGAGGATCCCACCGGAGAACCCTCTCCGGTCTTGGGACTTCTTTGCAGGCAACCCGGTGAAAAAGAAGAGCCTCCGTTCCCGACGTCCAGGAGGGGTGATCGAGCGTCATCAGTCTGTTTTGGAGTGGGGCGAGTGTAATGGAGATACTTTGTTGATGGTTCATATTTTTCAGATAAGCCATTAATATATGGAGTCAACATTTTGGAGAAATTTAAATGGATATATGTTATTATATAAATGTGAAGGCCCAGCTATCAAACAGAAACTCCTGCCAAGCCTTGTCCCAACTACCCTAATCAGATTTGTTTTCTTATTTCATGATCTTAATGTTCTGTTATTTTTAAGCTTTTCTAATTTCTTTACAACATTTCCATCTTTGGTAGTTCTTATTGGGTTGTATCATTCTAGTTCTGGACATACTAGAGCTATTCTCTTTGTTTTGGACATATTTAGGGAGAAGTTATGCCCCCAGATTCATAAATTCTCAATCTCACATGATGCATTATTAATTGGAGTAAAAGGAGGTACTCTTTTTCCTTTCCAAAAGTTTGGGCCACAAGTAAATAACTGGGTAACATTCATGAAATCGTAGATTGAATAGAGAGAGGCTTCTGGTACAATGATCCTGAAGGCACCAGCCATGGAGGAGTAATATTCTAAAACCAGATTCATATTTTTCAAACCAGTTCTTAAGTAAGCAGACACCTCAAATTTTAGATGATCCTTCAATAAGACATGTCATTTGATCTTTCTATGACAATTCTGATCTAAAACTCTATTTTTTTTCCTGTAAAGAGATATGATTATTGTACTGCCTTCCAGCTAAACAGTAATTTGGTGACCGGCTTTCCATCTGAAGGAGAGACTTGTAAATTTATAATCACACCCCATGGTTCTTGAACAATGTTGAGAGGGTATAATGAACTGATGCATTTGAACAATGCAACTTGAGTAAGCAGCTGAGATGATGGACAATGCAGTGCTCCATGTAAAACTGTAAGAGCCTGTGTTGGAGTGTGTTTAGCCCTATATTGGATATGCATGCCACGTTTTGTTTAGTTCCACACTAGATATGCACTGGGAATATTGGCCGCCTATACGAGGCCAAGGAACTTAAATAATATCTTTTAGCTAGACTTTTTGGATAAATTCTGGATCATTACAAAAGGTGTCAAAGTGGATCTGATCCATGGCCTATGTGAACTTGGGGACACTGGGAACACGTGTTTTTGGGGCTGATCATAGGTTAATCATGAGGTTTATGATGTTTGTGATTGGATTTGAATCCTTAGCTTGGTGAGTTGCTCACACTTTAATAGGAGTATGTGAGAGCTCGTGCTGGCTTGTGTTTGGTCCCACATTGGATATGAATGCTGATATGTGTTTAGTCCACCTTGGATATGCTCTGGGGTGATCTTGGTTACTTATAGAGGGCTAAGGATTCTAAATAATACCTTCTAGCCTTTTTCAATAAGGTTCATGTTCATTACAGAAACACATGTAGGATGATACAGCCTCTGGAACACATATACACGTATTCATGTACCTGTTATAACTTATAAGCATGTGCAATTGGCTAGTAGATATGACTGATCTGTTTTCAATCTGGAGTCAGTCCAAAGTCTATTGGATCTGGCTTGACTGAAAATATGTCCTTTCATAAATATGAATTGAATATCGACCACCATGAGACTATAGTAATACAGTATATTTTCTACAACCCTTCCAAATTCTCCTTGAATTTAAGAAACTAATATGCTTTTAGTAATAGCCATTATATATTCGTGTCCTTGAAGATTATTTGTATGTTGTTGATTGCTTCTATGTAGTGTCTTGTTAATGAAGGCTGCATGTTTTGATAATTGTTGTTTTCTTGCATTATACATGTAGGATACAATTAAGGAGCCTAATTGGCTGATGATTTAGCTTATCCCAACCTGGACTTCTGAAAAGATCAATAGAATCAATCGTAGAGTTTATTAGGCCTAAATGGAAGTGGACGAGCCTTGGGACCCAAATTGTTGACCTGATTGAAATATGGTTAAACCTTGTTTTCTGCTCAAGCCTAATTCAACCTGACTTAGTTGCTGCCCTTCAATGAAATCAATAAATATTAGAATGATGATAGCTATGGTTATTGTGTTGTTCTAATTGAAATCATTTGATTTCATTTTTTTCCCTTTCTCGACCATAGTTTTTTTGACTTGGGGATCTTATTGTTGCCATGTTTACCTTGCAGTCAGATTTCTTCATGACATACATTTTGACAGATGGATTGTCAGGATTCTCATTGGAGATTCTGCAGCTTGGGTTACTTATTTGGCATTTAATAAAGACTTGTACATTCAGCCGAGGCTCAAAGAATGATCCTTGTCTGTATGGCTTCCCATATTATAGGGTCATTCCAATAGTTTCACTTGCAATATTGATAGGAATGGTTTATGCAGTCATTGCTCCGTTGTTGCTTCCATTTCTTATTCTGTACTTCTTACTTGGTTATGCGGTGTATGTCAATCAGGTTAGTTCTTTCTTCTAGTTAATGTGCCTTTTAATCAGTCTAATAATTTTTTATTGCATGACTTATTTTTCTTTTGCATGTGTACCTGGTTTTGATAGTCTTTTTTCCTTACTAATTAGATTCATACCAATTCTCATTATTAATTTATTAAAAAGTATTAAGATAGCTTGTTATCTTATCATTCTTGCACATGATTATCTTGTTTACTTACTAATGGTCGGCATTGGAGGATGGGAAAAGTAGATTAGACTTAGTTTACTTATTGTCGGTGGATTCTAGAGATTGCACTATTAATTAAACAGGCATACATGGAAAATAGTAGTAGTTGATAGTTTCTTAAATGTTCCACCTACTAACTAGATTGCCCAAAAGAGGCAAGGAGAAGAAGATCAAGAATAAGTGGCTCAAGTTGAATTCGCAAGAAGATTTCAAAGCAATTGGTTAGTTCTCATGGTCAGAATCATTGTGCACTTTGCTTTCAACAATATTTTAGTATCTGGCATCTGCTCTTTTGCAAGGAGTGAAGGTGCTGCACATCAAAGGGTGGAATGAGGATCGATTGCAATGCAGGCGCAAATTCCATTTTGGAAAGGGTGCACTGCTCCAGCCTTATCCATCCTAATATGGAATTGGAGTCGGGAGAGCATTGGTTCAAAGGTGCTTCTTATGGGAAGGATTTCTTGGCCCTTCCATAGGTTGGCCAACTGGTTGTGAGTAGGTTCATTGCTCGCCCATTTCCTCTTGCTCTACCAATCGAGGCTACACAGATGACCATTCAAGGGCCAAGAACCCCTGGGGGCAAGAAGCATCTTTAAAGTAGCACTCCTCTTAATTCACACAATTAGTTCTCATTCCTATAAGGCTAGGGTCGTGTGCCCTCTCTGAAATGGATTTCACTCTGACACTAGAATCAGTTCTCATTCCATCCTTCAACGTTCCTCCACCTTATTCCTTGTGAAGAAGCAAATATCAGGTACTGAAAGATCATGGAAAGGAAAGTGCACAATGATTTTGTCTATAAGAACTAATCAATTGCTTTGAAATCTTCTTTTGAATTCATCAACCTGAGCAATATATATATTCTTGATCTTCTCCACCACATCTCTTTTGAGCATTGGCAAAAGACTACTCGACCATCCATGCTTGCCTAACTAAAAGATCCCGTTCTCTATTTGGTGCCATCTCGTCACTTGGGTGAAACCTAACTGACAAAACCTCCATTAAGGAGGATGATTCCTCCTTGCTCATGACCCATGTTGTTTATCTGCCTAGAAGTGTAGCATTTAAGAAACCATCCATCAACTAGTACTCTTTTCTGTGCATGCCTGTCTAGTTGATAATGTGATTTCTGTAATTCACTGGATGTGAACAAGTAAACTGAGTTTGATCTAGGAGTTTCTATCCTTTCTGGAAGCAAAGGGTTGCATACTATGAGAGTCAGCATTGAGATAACATGGCATTGTCTAATACTTTTCGTTAGTTTCATAGGGGAAAATTATGATGCTGCAAAAGCTAGACATCAAGCATAATTAGTTAGCCTGATGGATAAGAGGATCCAAGCATATCCAAGGATGTTGAAGAGTCATCATATGAAAGTGTGCATTTTACTGAAGGTGATCGTCTCAGATGTTTTTCTTCTTCCAGCCTTCTTATGGTACAGTAATAAGGAAGAACTTGCACCAGCCTGTGTTTACCTTGTAATGGTGCCTAGTTTCATAAAGATCTGTTGTGCATGGTAATATTTGAGAAAACATTTTTTATTTTTTTCTGCTACATTCCAGTAAATGGAGAAAGAGATCAAATAATTATTATTATCCTCATGTAACGGAGGATGTGTTGAGTTGAGTTGAGTATGTAACATAGATGTGGAGAATTTGATATAATTGTTATATATATTGAGTAAAACAGTGAAATATCATGCAATAGCAGCACTTGAATGGCCCAATGTGAGAAAGTTGTTGATGGAGCATAACTCACAGGATAATAAAAGGAAATAACAAGAAAATGTGATATATTTTAGTAGTGTATTTTCTTTTTCTAGTATAAACTTGAGTTGAATTGGTATGGTGACAAAGTCGTCCTTGGTAAGACTGCTGTAGCTACCCTTTGTTGCTTTTGAAACTTAAGGGGCAGTTGGAGTGAACAATAAGGGGATTTTGTTTGGAATTAGATTATATATTTGTAGGATTCATGCAAGTGAACATGATGCGTAAAAGGATGCATGCATACAGTGTCACTGTGTGGACATATAACCATGAAAGATATGTGTATAAGAATTCACAAAGGAACAACAGTTTTAATATTATCTTTGTTGTCATCTGTTTGTGTGGTATCTGGTGTTAGCTGTGCTATCTTGAGGTCCTCTGGTGCAAGCACCAAAACAATGCCAATGGATGACCAAAAAGTCACCTGATGTCATGGTTACTAGTTTTATGGACTGTAAAGAAAATACAAAGTATATGCATGTAACCACAGTTTTGATATAGGTTTTGTAAGTCACGACTCTAGTGCTAATATCAAAAGACGATGAGGGTGTTTTAGGCTGATCTTTCATGTGATAGTAACAAGAAATACGATGCTTCCTGATAGCTGGCTGATCAAAGCAATGAAGATGCAACTTTGATGTCAAGGTAAGCTCCAAATCAAGTTATCAAGTTCCAACCTTGCTTACTTTTGTTGATCATGCTGTGTGATGCCAACATGGTGCCGCCACTGGTTACACATACAAGCTGCAATACCCTGTGACACTATTCTGATTGACAAGGTATTGCAGCTCGTATGTGTAACCACATGCCAATCTGACACTATTATTGAATGCATGACCAACTTGTGAGAGAAGTCATGTGGTGAAAGTTGTAGTTGACAAGGAGGCTTTAAATTGTGCATATGACAAGATGAAATGGGAATAGAGAAGTCCCCTTTTCAGGTTTTTAATGTTGTCACAAAACGTTGTACATATGGATCACAAGTAAAATTGGCTGATAGATTTACCACATTATCTAGTAGTTTCTTTAATTTGATTTGCACCAGAGTTCCAGGTTCTTCCATATTGCTTAAACGTGCATGTTATGTCAGAGATAATGCTTTCATTTATACTCATATTTGTCCTGAAATGATACATTTAATTTCTTCACCATGCAGATGCACGATGTATATGAAATCATGTATGATACGTATGGACAGTACTGGCCGCACATTCATCACTATATATTTATCACTATCATTCTCATGCAAATTACTATGATTGGTCTATTTGGATTAAAGTCAAAACCAGGGGCTTCAATCTCCACAATACCACTTCTACTTTTGACCTTGTTGTTTAATGAGTACTGCAAAATCCGATTTCTACCAACATTTTGTCATTGTTCATTACAGGTATGCTATAAACTATATACTTGTGTTGAAAATGTGCATTAACCTACTAATTAGATTGGGTAACAATCAGACAAGCATAAGCAAGGTGTAAGAAATTGATTAATGAAATTACTGTCTAAAGTAATAACATTATTTCCAGCAAACTATATCTAGTTATGTTTTCCTACAATTTTTTCATCAGGTTAAGTTAGTGACAATCTGTCAAAACAAGGAGCTCTTGATTCTCTTTCTTGAATTTTGTGATAATGTCCTTCCTTTTTCCCCGTTAAATCATGTTCATGGGCAGACAATTCATCTAGAAGGCATGTGTACTGCTGCTGAAATCCTTTTCTTTTTTTTCTTTTTATCGAGTGATAGCCATCGGTGTGCAACAATATTTCATTAATATGTACCCTGTAATGCATGAGTAATATTAGCACCATATTGGGCAAACAACAGAGTTTAGCTATGCAATATATTGTCCTGGGCTGCTGCCAGTCCTAATGTTTTGTGCTACTTTTATTTTCCTAAAAAAAAATATTTTCATATGAATCCATGTTCTTGCATTACTCTCCCAAAACCCTTGTCTACTTTCTTCCAGTTCATGATTTTCTTTAAAACTCTAGGTTATTTAATCGTAAACACTATATATTTCATACAAACTAGAACTTTCCATTTAAGCTTCCAAAAAAGATTTTAAGCTAGACTGGAGGAGTTGCAGTTGATCTATTTAATCTTGTTGAATTTATATGATTTGTCATTTATCCTCTAATGATTGCCCAGCCTTGTAATCATGCGGTATTCTTTTTAGCAATACATATATCAATCTTGTATTTTCTCAATTGATTGTGGTAGTATGTGCCATTGGCCTTCTTGCCTGTCACTGTTATGGCGGGTACCATATCATAATGTGCCATGCCAAGCTGACGGTTGACACCCTTTCATTGGCATTGATGATATAGTTCTAGTACCCCCATGCTGGCAAGGCATTGGCACGATACCTGCCATGCCATATCGTGCGTGCTTGCAGAAACTTTATTCTATTCTTCCATCTTATAAGACCTTTTTCGAGACCTTTTTTATGTCTTCGATTGGAGACTAGCTCCCCAGATTCAATGACTGCATGGCAAAAAAGGCAGGTCTACCTAACAACCAATTGGCCCTTTATGTTCTCCTCTTTTCTTCCCCTTATTTTTTTTCCTTTTTCAAGAATATGGGTTGGTGCTGAGTAGGAGCACCAACTTTCCAAGTTTAAACTTGAACACATCACTTGCTTTGTTGTAGAGGAGGTGTCACGTGGGTTCCTCACTTCACGAGCTAACTTACTAGACCATATGGCAACTGACATAAGAGTCTATGTCAAATTGAGAAGCGATTTGAAATTCTTTTGAACATTTTATGAAGTCATGCCTTAATCCATGAAACCAACTTTATGAGCAGTCTTTTGTTGGCTGGTGCATTTCTTTTAATTTTTCCATAAATTAGTACTTCGTTCAAATGCAGTCATCAAACAAACACCAGAATGACGGTTATGAACAGAAGTCCCCCATGGGGGGAAAGGTGGGGGGCAATCTTATGAGCTTATACCATTGGAACTAATATTGCTACCTGACATTGGCAGACTATTATCTACATGTTATGTCTTGGTGCATTCATTGTTTTAGCATAGAACGTAAACATAGAGATAACATTTGTTCTTCATTTTTTTTTAACATATGGAGATGAACATGTCAATTCTTACTCTTCTTTGTCAGAGTGCAAAGGAGAATGATGATCGTGATGAGATGGAGGGTCAGACCGAAGTCAATCGAGAGAATGGAATCAATGCCTACCTCCCTCCTTGGATGCGTCCAGTGAATCTGAGTCAAGAATCTAGTTCCATACAACCTCTGGTTCCATCATCTTGATATTTTGGCCTTTCATTTCTTTTTGCATGCACCCTGTATTTGGCTGGACCCTTAAATCAGCTATAATAGGGAACTCAATTTATGTACGCTGCCTTTGTTGGAATCTAACAGTGTGACTCCATTTATCTGAATCGAGATCATTCATTCTGGCCTCGCAGCAGTGGATTGTAAAATCACCTTTGATCAGAACTGTTTTAAGAAATCAATTTCCGACATGCTCACTAATTGTTGAGTTGCTATTCTGCCAGTATGTAACATATATATCAGACGCCAAGTTGCTGAACGGTTACAGTTTACAAATGATGACAAGTGGAGGACTCTATTCTGTGCTTATTGCCTGTGTGATGTTGATGAATATATTCAGAGAACCACTTTCGACCATGTCACCATTTACCAGACGTTCTACGATTGTGGCAAGAGGGAATGGGAACAATTCATGGCTCTTGAGCTCATGATCGTGAATTTCTCGGTGACGAGGTAATTAATGGAGCTTATCTTTGCTGTCTCCCTAAATATTTTGCCTTGGAGACTTGGAATGTGGTGTTAGCTTGCAGAGATGACGTTGCTTGAGCATCATTATTTATTTCTTTTTCTATCTTGTTTAGACACCAAATTTGGATCCATTATTGGGCAAAACAAAATAAAAAAGATCATTAAGTGTACGTTGATCGAAATCTCTTTCCGTATTACGATTCATAGTCAACATCCGTGTATGCAGCTTCAGTTGCAAGGTGTTTGCTAATTCCAAATTTTATTGTTTCTCGGTATGTTCACGTTGCTGAACATAACCATATTGGCTTTTAAAAATTCTCTCTCTCTCTCTCTCTCTCTCTCTCTCTCTCTCATGCTAGATTATTGGCTAAAATATATCGATAAAGAGAGAGCATTATTCTACGAGTCAGATGTTTGGTGTCAGAGTATCGACGATTTGATGTTGCCACTCAAGATTTCTGGGTCTCCCATGTTGCTCCGCGGCAATGGCCCATAGGATGATCTCTATCTTTTGAATGCCCTCACCCTTGGAGTTTGTTAAGGTAAACTTTGATGGCAGTGTCCGCGGTACTATTGGTGGAGCAGATTACGTTATTCGCTCGAATGATGGGAGACTTGTGGCGGTCGGCGGGACCTTCATTCAGAACTCTTCTGTTTCGAAAGCTGAGCTTAGAGTTGCATGGGGGAGCATCGTCAGAGTGACTCGATAACTGGGCTCAGAGGATCTTTATTGAGGGAAACTCTGCTACCATCATTGGATGGATTCAGATTAGAGCAGACTGTGATGATGCCCATTCGCTTCTTTCTGATATTTGACAGCTTTTGCAGGATCCAGCGATTACTATAGCTTATTATGTATATCGGAAGGCAAACTTTGCGTCTGACTGGGTTGTCTTCTATGATGCTTAGCATTTCATTAATTGGACTTGGTCTCAGAAGATATGATTCTATCCTCTCTTTATATGTACTTTTTTCTTGATCTTTTGGGCTGTCCTCATGTCAAATTTGTGTGACTACCCGTCTTTATCAAAAAGAGAGAGAGAGAGAGCATGTACATTAGACTTGATTATATTGGAGTGTAGGGGTCTGGTCACCTTTCTATCTTTACGGATTCTAGTCCTAAAAGTGAAGGTAATTAGAATCTAAGCATTCGAATGTAGACGAGTTATATATATATATATATATATATATATATATATATATCTATGCTTTAAAGGTAAAATATAGCCATTCACTAAATAATACTGATGCAGGGTAAAAATTTCACCGCATCGTTGACAGATGTGGCATGCAGCAAAGCCCACCTCTAAGCTCTGATCCATTAACCGCCATCATTCTTTTTGCAGAAAAGGACAAGCGATTCCATCTGCTATTTGTTGTCTTCGAACCTCAACATAGTTGAGTTATCTTCGAACCTTGGTAGGTACAAGCTATCTCGAGCCATATCCGAACCTCGGTAGGGCTGAGCCATATCTGAACCTCGGCAGGGCCGAGCCATCTTCAAACCTCGATAGGATCAAGCCATCTCCATACCTCACCAGGGTCGGTCCTTATCCCTTCAATGTAAGCACCATTGCTGCTTCAAACCACGCCGGATATTTTGAAGGATGAACCACCTTGATCGCAAGAATTTGGAGTAAGCTTTCCAAAATAGAAATGAAAACCAAATACAGTACTTCGTCCATGATCAATGAAATTCCAAATTCTCGATAAAGCATCCGTTAGTTTCATCAATTGCCAATTCCCGTAACCGACGAAATTTTGGCCTTATTAAATGCCAACTCCCTAAAATGCGTATGAAAAATTAGGTAACACTTACCTTTTCGGTAGCGCACAAATACTAAGTCCCAAAACCCCTCAGGTATGCATCTCTAAGGGAACTCTAAGCCTTCACAATCTAAGCAAAGGCAATTGCTCTTCAGAAACCTTTTTGGGGCATCCTTCTGCAACAACCTTCTCCTCTCATCTACTTACTGAAGATTTTCACTGACTTGAGTATTGAAGGATCTTCCGCAAAGACCACTTCCTTTGATTCCTACATGATGACTGTCTTGTAGGTCTATCAGGACGGGAGAGCATCAGGATCCTGACGTGCGTCGTCCCTAGGCCAGAGAACGAAAATCAATCAACAAATACAAATAAGTATGAGTTATTCATCAATGTTGCTACTCTTGATAAGCACGGGTGAAAGAGGTGAAAGGGCCATGTTATGGGTGTGGCTAACTCATGTTTTTTGTGCTTTATATTTTGTATGCTTCTTATTTCATATCCAACTTATCTATTAATACAAAATGTTTGATTTTCTTTTTTTCAGTTTGATAATGCTAACCTAGTAGTAATTTAGGATTTCACTAAAAGATTAAGTAAGAAGATATTATTTAGGTTTATTAATCTTATACAAATGTTCAAAATCTACATATATAAATACATAACAATATGGACTATATGGACTTTCGTGTAACTTTGCAATAAAGCCCTAGTATTTTCGTAAGCTGTGAATCTAAATTCAATCACAATTATAAACACTATGATTTGCTTATGATAAGCCTTAAAGTAATCTACCTATAGTGTCTTTTGGTCTATATGAGCCATGAGTTAGCATTATTCTGATACTATTTATATTAACTTAGGACCTCACATGAAAAATTAGTTAAGATGGTATAATTTAAGCTCCTTGTATAAGTATCTAAGAATTATTTAGTATGTAGCCAAGGTGAGACTAAACATATGTTAGCATGAAGTCTCGCATTAGCTGAAGCTAGGTATTATCTTCTACTAAAGAAAAAAATAATTTAAATGGTGTTTAAAGTCAATCTTCAACCTAACATTAGTTTAATACATGCAGCTAGATTGAAGTTTGACTTAATAAGAATTTAAGTTTTTGGGTATGAGTTGAATAATTAGAATTTGACTTACAATCTAATATGGTTATTAAATATTCAAAATAAATTCACACCAGATTATTAGCAAAACATTGTAGTCGACCCATAAGATTTTCGAGTATCACATCTAATAACAGTAACTCCATTTAAACTTTATGTGATGTGGGATAAAGAAATAGTTGTTAAAGTTGATAGCATTCAAACTCCAACAATTTCTCTTTATTAGTTCTGAGGATGTCGCGATGCAGTGATGAGACCCCAAGCACTTACATGATAGATAATGATATGATGATAGTGGTCTGAAAATAAAATCAACAACAAGGCCATAGTAAAGGCCAATTTGCTAAGATGAGTTTTAGAGGTTGGAAATGGGTTGTAGAAAATAGTCATGGAAAAAGACCCCTTTGCTATAGCCTTGAGCTTTCCTCTTACAGATGGGTCATATAGGTTACTTGTATCATGCGTTATATACGTTACATAATGAGTCAACCTTTTTGGACAAGATTATACAGGATGTCATGAGCCGCATTCTCTATATGTGGGCATCTATTCTCATTAGTCTGCTAAAAGATGTATGCATTCCTTCCTATTAAGCATACACCACCTACAATCCATAAGTCATATGCCTCCAAATCATCTTGTCATTAGTGTTACCTGTGGTACTAACTATCAAGTGTCATTTTGTAAGGGGTTGAAGAATTCTACCTCATCATATGCCCTCCACTTCCAAAACCAAAATAAATAGCTTGGGGGAGTAACTAATGTTTGCCTAAACCCTTTAGGATTGTTTGCCCTGGTGGCTTTATTTTTGAGTGAGAGTTCTTCTAAGCTATAAGCTCCCTCCTTTGTCAATGAGAAAGAGTTTTTTCAAGCCACTATCTCTCTCCTTATTGTTGGGTGTTGGTCAGTATTTGTCTGAGGTAAAGTATGAGGATCTCAAGTTGAGAGCTTATGAGGTGAGCTAAGTCAAATTAAGCTCTACTTGGTCAAGTCCATCTAAGCTGATTCATGGAATTGGAAGGCCAACTTATGGGCTACTTGCGAAATTGAAAGGTCAACGCCTAAGCTTTTCATGTAAATTAAGAAAAAAGTATATAATTTATTCTGCAGAGTTAATAGGCCAACATTCGAGCTATTTGGCCTAACTAAGAGGTATGTATCCTAGCTATTTGATTGAGTTAAAGGTTCGAAACTTTATAAGCTGATTAAAATTAGGAGGGCACCTTAGGAGATGCATGGAGGTATTGAAAGATCCTTCTTGAAATTCCTATATTAGAGGGTTGGGGACCTAGGCTCATTGATTTTCACAAATTGTATGGTTACGTAATCATGTGCCACCTTAGTCTCCAAGTGCAATAGTTGCATGATAAAGACATTACATTAAATGAGCTAGGACATGCATCATTTTCTTGAACTTTTAGGCAGACATGATCTTTGCATGCCTTTTGTTAGGATTATAGGGGTGTAACACATGTAAAGGGGAAGTTTGATTGTCTACTTAGTCCATGGCATTAACCTGTGACCACTAGTCTCTCCAAGTTAATTATATATCCATCCTGATACTTTTAAAGGCATGTGCCTTACTTTCTTTTATTATTCTTGCTTCTTCATCCTGAGAGGTTCTTTTTCTTAGGTTTCCTTCTTTCTTTCTTTGGGTCTCCCTTATTTCAATGTTCTTCTCTTTTTGGGTACACCTTTGTCTCTTTCTTCCCTTCATTCTCCTTTTCTTGCCTTGGATTATAATCCCACTCATGGCATCTTCTTGGTCATGGATGAGTCAACCTCAATCACTAATTATAACCTTAAAAAACTTAGGATTCAATATAGAATCCCGCTAGATGACAGTTTATAGTGCTCTCTACAAAGAATATAGCCTATGCCCCTCCTCTGACTAGTTGAGCATCTAATTAAGCATATTGGACACTGATTTTAAGCTCCCTATCCATCAAGTTGGCCTAATTGCTTGTCGAAACTTGGATATTTTCATATTTAGATCACGAAAAAAGTATTAATTAAGGCCAATAGTTTGAGCTGAGTTTAATTTAGCACCCTAATTTAGCTATTTGACTTAATTGACTGCACATTAAGTCAAAATCTTCACAATTGGGTCAATCCAATGCTCAAGCTTAATTATTATGCTCAATTGATACCAACTAGGTCATTCTCAAGTTTTTGGCTTGATTAGTGGAGCCAATTACCAACAATTGCATCATATTCAGTCTTCTTAGCTAACAAGTTTGATAATTAATGATTGGGTCAAATGAAACATTCTAGCTAATCATCTAGTTCAATTCTTAATCTTCAACCATTCATTAGGTTTAATTAACTTGAGTTCGAGTTAAAGTGTCTAGCCTAATCTCTTGAATCATGCCTAATTATAGTAGATGGTGGACTTCCATATGAAGTCTTATGACTTTTGATCTATTATCTTGAGAGATTTGGTTGAACTTACTTTCTGAAGTAGTTGTTGGCTATAATTATGAACATTTATTGTTCAATGATTAGGAGAAATGGTATAAGGATATTTATCCCCCACTAAGTAAAATGCCATGAGATAGTTAGCAAGGTAAGCTTGAGTGTAGGTTAATGATGAATATTGGGCATTTCTAACACTTGGTGCACCTCACATTAACCTTTGTATATCATGCCTTATGATTGGCCAATAGTAACCTTATCAATAATTTTGTGGGCCAAGAACTATCTTTGAGGTAATTTTCACAAACCTTTTTATAAACTTCATGTAACACCTCATCTGCCTTGGAAGTTCAAAGGCATCTAAGTTAGGATAGCATATAGGATCTCTTGTAGAGTTTGTCATCCTCTCAGGTGTAATGGGCTACATAGTGTTGGACTTCAAGCTTCCTTTTTGTCTTTATGAAGCTTTCCATCACATAGGTACTTGATGATGGGGTCCATCCTAAAGCTTTCTATCTCATAGGTATTCGATGATGGCATCCATCTAGCTGTGTTCCAAGTTCATCTACATCATTGCTTCTACTTATTTATGCTTGACCATTGTAGGACATTGAGATGGACTAATATTTCTAGCCCAGGGTTGTCTAACTAAGATTGTGAGCTTCAAGAGAGTGTTAACTTCAAAGTTTTGCTCTTGGGGGATCTCGATGATGTCATTCCTCTCAAAGCTTTTAAGGGATTCTTTAACTTTATAAAGGTATTTGGATATTTTGTCATTGAGTTTCATATTCTCCTTTTAAACTTTATTGGCCACTAGCTACAAGTTATTATAAATTTTAATCTCAATGATCTTCAACTCCCTTACTAATCCTAGGCTAGCGATGAGTGTCCCATACTCTGTCTCATTATTGGAGATTGCAAAGTTAAATCTAAGAGTAGTCTCAACTTTACTCCTTTCAACTCGTGAGGATGAGGCTGGCCCCACGTTTGCCATTAAGTCGAGGCTTCACCCATGTGCAAGTTCTAGTTTGTGGGCTTTGGTTCGAAACTCTAGGGGCTTTCATTCAATTGGAGCCATGCATTCCTCACAAAGTTTGCTAATACCTAAACTTTCATGGCAAGTCAAGTTTAATACTAGATGTCATATTCTTCAAGTTTGATTAGCCGCTTTATTAATCATTCTAAGGTACTTGACTTCTGCACCACTTGCTATAGAGGTTAATCTATTAGCACGATAATGGGATAACCTAAGAAATAAGGACACTTCTATGCCGCAATCATTGAAGATAGGTGGCCTTCTCTATAGCCTGGTATCTATTTTCTATCTTGATGGGGCCAATTGACCCCATGGGCTACAATGACCACATTTAGGCTTGGCCTCAGCAAGTCGATCCATCCTTGTTGGCCTTCCTAGGTGGTCCTATCCTAGACGGCCTTCCTAGACGGCCCCATCCTAGGTGGCCCCTCTCCTCCTAGGCGGCCCCTATCCTAGACGGCCTCGCTGCTCTACAGGCCTTTCCAAAGTGGCCTTCTCTACTCAACTTCCTAGGTGGCCCTGTCATCCTAGGCAGCATCTCCTTCTAGGTGGCCCCGACTTCCTCCTAGTTCTGCAACAGCACAGCCACGGCTTCTAGCTCTCTGAGATCCTTGCATGCAGGAGCTGTGACGATGCCAAGACTGATGTCTGGTCCCGCAGCATCATCCTCTTCGTGTTCACGGGCATCACCTATCTCTCACTCGCCTGCTCGAGTCCCTGGATTTGCCCACATATTGGTTTGAGAGTGGGGTTCCCTTCTCTCTAAGTTGTACCAAAAACCTTGAAGTCATTAAGTCTCCCTGTCAACTCTCTCTCGGGGGAGTGGCTGAGTGGAGAGATTAAGAGAGGCTATAGGAGCTGTGAGGGACTATTCCTTCATCACCAAGTTATTGTTTAATGTCACCTACACGAGGAGTATGTCACGAAACATGGCATTAATGGTGGGCAGGCCCACTAGGAGTCCTACACAAGGCATAAAATGGGTCTACGTGCATGGATTCAAGGACTACATGCATGGATTATGCACTACACAAGCAACTTCAACCAGTCTTCAGATAGATTTCGATTTGGCCACCCGGCCTATATCCCCAGCTACCTTTCACGGCTCCAGATCTCGGCAACCATCTAAGCAATGCCTCAGTGGCCACATTATGGGTTCTACATGCTTGGCCCTACTCACCACTGACCGCACAAGATGACAGATGTGCAATGTGGAGGGCGCACCTAGCGAATGTCGTAACGGCCACCCACTCTAACGGAATATGGCCTGCAGCTCTGACATCCACTAAGAAGCAAGCCTCACCATTACTGCCATTATCATAAATGCTCTAACAAGTGGCAGCACCTCAATTCTTACAGACATCAGCCCTGACATTCCATCCACAAAAGTCATCATTCATCGTGAGGATCCAACCACTCAGATCAGATGAGCCCCAAAAGTCATCATCTATTATGAGCCTTCATGTGACTCACTAGATGACAAGGAGCATCAATAAAATGGGTAAGAAAGACCCCCAATCAGGTAACCAACAACACACAACACTCATAAACGCTCATTCTTGCTCACAGAGAGATCTTCTCTAAGCCTCTCTCTCTTTCAAGTTTTTTCAAGCTCACGGCTGTTACCCAGAGCATTGACTTGAGCGTTGAAGGGTCTCCGTCGGAATCGTTGGTTCCTAGAACTTTTTGCAGGCTCCCAATCGAGTAAAGCCGACCAAAGGACCCTTGGCATATCGAAGAAGGCGATCGAACGCTTGCGGATGTTCAAGAAGGATGATCTGGCAGTATCAGATTGGCGCACCAGGTAGGGGACGCAATGAAGGAAAGAGAGCTCTATCTCCTGAGTTGTAAGCCTTTGTCCCCTCTAAGACAACATGGTGGTGGTGCACATGCCGAAGGTCTCCGCCATTCATACCGGGGGGCATCACATCGCACTGAGTAGCAGAAGACCATCCTCTCTGCTCCTCCTTTACTACCACCTTAGCTGCTCTACCTAACCAATTGGACATCCTCAATGAACAAGTTCAAGCCTTAATTGCAGCAGTTCATGAGCTTCAGGAGCAACGCTCGATGGCCACTCAACAGCAGCCTAAGCCTCTCATACCACCTGTGATAGCTATACCAGTTAGCCAACAATCCACCCGCAAAAGATCTCCTCAGAGAGAGGCTCACCGCCATCATGCTTTACCTAAGCATCACCACCGTGGAGCTTTCAAGAGATGCCATCCCCCGCTTGTCGTTCGAGCAGTCTCTTTCTCAGGCCACGATACTGGAAAGAGCCCGAGTGGGGATGTCACCATTGGCATTACTCCTTCCCTACTCATCTTCTGAGTCATTAGGTAAAGGTATCAACTGTAAGGTGGGGAGACACTTGGATGAGCAACATCAGCGGGTGGAGGAGCTTAGCCAGAGGCTCAACAATCAACCAGCGATGACCACGACACTCATCCACCCCTTACTCACCATATTATAAAGGAGCCCATTCCTTCTAGGTTTTGTCTTCCTCAGTTGGATCCATTTGATGGCACCACGGATCCACATGACCATCTCAAGAGCTACAAAGCTCTCATGCAAGTTCAAGGGGTGACTGATACCCTTTTATGTATGATTTTTTTTGCCATCCTGCGGAAAGCTGCGCGCGCTTGGTATTCTTGCCTACCTTCGCACAACATCGACTCTTTCAAACAGGTGGAGAGGACTTTCTTGATGTGCTTTGATGCCTGTCGAAAATTCTTGGGTGACAGATAGCTTGTTCTTCGTCCGACAAAAGGAGGGAGAACCCCTAAAAGATATTGTGGTCCGTTTCAGGATGGTTTTCATGGAGGTATATTACCTTAACGATGTTGTGGCCACTTTAGCCCTAAAGTAGGGACTTCACCCCTTCCGCTTCACTTATTCACTAGACAAAAAGCCTTCCAGCTCCTACACCGAGCTTCTAAGTCGTACGCAGAAATATATTCGCACCGAAAAGTTGATTTCACACAAAGGGCACTAAAGGAAGAATAGCCCTATGACACTCAGTTGCCAGCCTTCACGTGATGACACACGCTTAGACTTCTACCAGTTATGCTGGAGGCATCCCCAACAGATTAAGCTATAAGAGCACTATCAAGCTCATCAACAGGAGCACCTTCAAGCACCGCAATCATGAAGCCCCCCAAATGACAGGACTAGTATCTCCTGCCTCCAGTCGACATAGTTCCCTGGGAGGGCAAGTCGTTAGCATGCTGAAGTATTCAACTCAGTTGAAGGAGACAAATTCCTCCAAAGATATTCCACAAAGGAGCTCCATGATCTCCAGCGAGCCATCCAATTTTATTTCTGCCTCAGCAGCTTTTTTACCTCTATAGTCAATGGCCAATCGGGTAAGACCTTAACTCAAACTATATGCTTACAATGTATTACTGGTCACTTTCAGCCAGCCAAAAGATAAAGTCAGCTCAGAGCTAGGAGAGACCAACTTTCTGGCTCACAGTTGATGATACCGGTCGCTCTCTCTAGCCCTTGGGTCAGACTCAGTAGCCCTCGAGACGGTCTCAGCAGCCCTCGGGACGGTCCTAGTAGCTCTCGAGTCGGTCTCAGTAGCCCTCGAGTTGGTCTCAGCAGCCCTTGGGATGATCTGAGTAGCCCTCGGACCATTCGAAGAAACCTTTGAGTTAGTCTCAATAGCCCTCGAGTAGTCTCAGCAGCTCTCGAGCGGTCTCAGGAACTCCCAAGCCGGCCTAGCGGCCCCAAGCCTACCTCGGCAGCCTCAAGTCAGTAGTTGGCAAAAGACCTCCCAACTCCAAGTTGGCATATGGTAACAAAAGACTTCCAGACTTCATATCAAAAGATGAAGCATTCAAGTCAACTCACAGCGGGAGAGATCAACTCCCGAACTCACAGTTGATGGGCATCTACTTTCAGACCCTGCATCGGGAGAGAATTGCTGGCTGTCCTCAGCCAGTCAAAGGTAACCAACTTACCTCCAACATTGCTTAAAGTTTTCTGAGCAGGTAAATGCACAGCTTCACAGAGCATGCAGACGAGGTCACAAGTCCGCACAAGGATAGACCAAAATTGTTAACATCAAAAGCTGTACAAAAAAAAGATCCCTTTGGAAGGAATCAGAGCCAAAGCTAGCATGAGAGACAAGTGCAAAGATAAGGAAATTATACACTTATTTAGCTTGGCGGATGCATGGCCCACAAGCTCAAGGAGTGTGGGGGCATCTGATGGGGCCAGTTGATCCCATGGGCTACAATGGCCACATCTGGGCTTGGCCTCAGTAAGTCGGCCCATCCTCATCGGCCTTCTAGGCGGCCACATCCTAGGCGGCCCCTCTCTTCTAGGCAACCCCATCCTAGATGGTCTCGTTGCTCTACTTGACCTTCCCAAAGAGGCCTTCTTTACTCAACTTCCTAGGCAGCCCTATCATCCTAGGCGGCCTCTCCTTCTAGGCGGCCCGACTTCCTCTTGGTTCTGCAATAGCACAGCCATGGCTCCCAGCTCTTCGAGATCCTCGCGTGCAGGAGCTGCGACGACGCCAAGACCGATGTTTGGTCCCGCGGCGTCATCCTCTTCGTGCTCACGGGCTTCACCTGTCTCTCACTCACCTGCTCAAGTCCCTGGATTTGCTCATAGATGGTTTGAGAGTGGGTTCCCTCCTCTCTAAGCTGTACCTAAACCTCAAAGTCATTAAGTCTCCTTGACAACTCTCTCTCGGGGAGTGGCTGAATGAAGAGATTAAGAGAGGCTACATGAGCTGTGAGGGACTATTCCTTCATCACCAAGTTATTGTTTAATGTCACCTACACGAGGAGTATGTCACAACACATGGCATTAATGGCGGGCAAGCCCACCAGGAGTCCTACACAAGGCATAAAATGGGTCTACATGCATGGATTCGAGGACTACATGCATGGATTTGAAGTTATGCACTACATGAGCAACTTCAGCCAGTCTTCAGATAGATTTCGACTCGGCCATCGGGCCTATATCCTCAGCTGCCTTTCGTAGCTCCAAATCGATCTCGACAACCATCTAAGCAATGCCACAACAGTTACATTGTGGGGCCTACGTGCTTGACCCCACTACCCACCACTGACCGCACAAGATGACAGACGTGCGACGTGGAGGTGCACCTAGCGAACGCCATAACGGCCACCACTCTGATGGGACATGGTCTACAGCTCTGACATGCTACTAAGAAGCAAGCCTCACCATTGCTGCCATCATCATAAATGTTCCGACAAGTTGCAGTACCTCAAGTCTTACATACATCAGCCCTGATATTTCATCCACAAAAGTCATCATTCATCATGAGGTCTTAACCACTCAGATCAAATAAGCCCCAAAAGTCATCATCTATTACGAGGCTCCACGTGACTCACTAGATGACAAGGAGCATCAATAAAATGGGTAAGAGGACCCTCGATTAGGTAACCAACAACACACAACACTCCTAAACGCTCATTCTTGCTCACAAGAGCTCTTCTCTAAGCCTCTCTCTCTCTTTCGAGCTTTCTCAAGCTCATGGTTGTTGCCCAGAGCACTGACTTGAGCATCAGAGGGTCCTCGCTGGAATATTCGGTTTTCGAAACTTTTTGCAGGCTCCCAATCGAATGAAGCCTGCCGAAAAATCCTTGGAATGCCGAAGAAGGCGACCAAATGCTTACAGACGTTCGAGGAGATGATCTGGCAGCATCATATCTCATTCAAAATTTTGCTAATATAATATATCATTCAAAATATTGGGTATTTCATTCAGAATTTTGCTAATATATATATATATATATATATATATATATATATATAGAACATAGAAATAAAGTAGCAAGAACTCGAAATACTCCAACAAATACAAGTATTAGTTAAAATGTTGTGGCTGCAACGGCATCCATATATAGCAACAATGGACATGACAACAACAGGCATAACGACAGCAATGGTTTATTGGGGCTCAAAAGTAGAGCATCTTCAAGTTTAAGAGATTGGTCCAATTGGCTTTCAAGGGAACCACAAAAAATTTAGTGGCTGAAAATTGATTTAAAAAAAGTAAGAAAAGTTTGTGTTGGAGGTACAAAAGCATCCGCACTCTTCCAGTTGGCATGCTAAACTGCACAGGAGTGAAAACAAAACTACCTTAAACCATGGGTCACTAGTGGGTTGCTCTTTTCCTATTATACTTTCAACCTTCTTCTGTTAGTTAGATGAGATTTAGGTCTAGTGTGAGTCCAGTTTTGCTCCGGGTGTGGCCTTCTACGTTGAGATGCAAGTTCTCCATAACGTTGGACAGTATTAATTTGTAGTACTTCAAAATAGTTTGAGAGGAAAAAGTTTCAGCAGCTCAAGCTCATTTGATGCTAATTAAATTGGACTTAAGTTTTTAAAGCACATGGATTCAACTCAATTAGTGTGGGTCCAAGTTTTACTCCGAATGTGCATGTGCCCGTGCCCCTTTATATTAAGATGCGTGTTATTTATCTTGTTTTATAGTATTTTAAAGTAGTTTTTTTTTATATAGAAAAAAAAATTAAGAAGCTTATGAATAAAATTTATTTGCTACTAGTTAATTTAAACTTAAAGTTTTAGGGCATATGGATTTAGACTTGGCCAACGGATGGGCTTAAGTATTACAATTTAATAGTAAGGGTACCGAGATCAAGTGAGTATTTTTTGAACCAAATCATTTTATGAATCAATTTCTTAAAATCAAGATTAAAACTAAATTAACTATTCTAGTAAAACAAACTGAATTTTATTTCTATTCATCATTTGCCTGCACTTATTTTCAATCACACAACCTGGTTATTTGCACATGTATGTAGCACATTAATTTTAATTATAGTATATATATATATAGTAGATTTGGTTACATAACTCACATCCGGTCATTTTTTTTATTTTTAAATATAATTTATAAATTTTAAAGATAAAAATAAAAAATAAAAAAAGTTGAAATGATTTAAAAATTCATATAAATTTAAGGTCAAAATAAATAATTATATATATATATATACACACACACTAGGATCATTTGATTTATATTAATTTTTTTTAAAAAATAAAAATTAAATTAAATTGACTTTTTTGTTCTAAAAATTTTTAAACTTAAATTTAATTGAGGCGAAAAAATTGATTTAAATTAAACCGAAACCATAGCCTGATTTAGCTGGTTTTCTTGCATATATGTTACTAATTTTCGTGGAGCAAAGCCTGCCATGTATGATGTGTCGTAGTGAATCCGACAAAAAAAAAAAATAATGAATGCAGTGGTGATGGGAAACCGTTCATCACCAGCCACTCATCCATGCCAACCCCTCATCCATATCCACCACAAGCTGGTGGACGCAACTGTTGGTGTCTCATCACAGTTTCATTCCGAAAGGGACATGGTGAGAGGCAACCCCGATGACAGGCAAATGGGTCTTTCTTTCTTTCCCTTCCTAATTCTCTCACCATCCGATCCAGATCGGACGTCCTGACCTAGTAATAATCCTCACCCAAGTTCCACCGGGCGCTTCCAAAAAGACCGGCCGGAGCGTCACCGAACGGCGGGGTCAGAACGTACCTACCTTATGCTATCACATTGGTTTGGACTTTTAAAGAAGACTCGAATGAGATGCAGTTCTGCCAAAAATAACTACGACGCAACGGCTGATCTGATCTGATCTGATCTCTTTTGTTAGAAACTTTTTCTCCCGAGTATATTTGCATTCCCTATTTTCTCTCTCCTCCTCCCCTGAAACTAAAAGAGGAAGACTTCCCCCTTGGTGGAAGAAGAGTAGACTTCTATTGAGTAACAATTTTTTCTTTCTTTCTGAATATTTTGTTTTACATGCATCTATCTGCGTGTGAGAAGTGCAGGATTACATCCTCCTTTGTTTCTTCCTGTGGATGTGGAAAGATTATTATTATTATTATTATTATTTTCCCTTCCCCTCCCATCTCTCTACTTTCTTTTCTTTATTAATCTTTCTCCAACCTTGTTTTGTTGCTCTTTTATAATCTTCCTTCCGATTCCATAAATGATTTTTATATGGAGTGGGTTTGAATTCAACTGCCGTGTTTCTCCACATCAGCTAATTTTAAACTGTCCTTTTTGCCCTTTTCTTGCTGTCGTCGCTTTGGGGGATTTTTTTAATCATATTTATCTAAGGATTGCGTGCTTGATTTGAGTTGGGGAAGAGAGATCTCTTTGAATCTTCCAGTTGTAATCTCTCCTCTATCCAGCTTGTCAATACCTTTTGTGGACTGGATTTCAATTGATTTCCTTTTGGATCCAAAAGGAAAGCCTGCTTGAAAAAGAAAGGCTCTTTTTTTTAACTTCTTCGTTGTGTTCTTGCCTTGCGAGCTCTATATCCCATTTCGGTTTCATTCTGGATTTGGCTTTTGATGTGTTCATGTTTTAATTTCACCTTGCAATAGAAAAATCTCAAGAAGAGAGACATTTGAATTCCAATAGCGGCCGTGGCCATGGCCATGCAGTGGAGCTTGGCAATCTACCTGATGAAGATAGTGTGGATGGTTCTGAATGGGTGGATCACTTCATGTATGATGGTCGCTGATGAGATTGCCCTTGCGCTCAGAAACGGTGACATTGGCCCACTGCCTATAGGCTGACCATCCGATCCTTCCAAAGCGTGGAGTAAGTCTCCATCTCTCTTGCAGCTCGCGATCCTTTTTGGCTATTGAATCTTTGCTTATGGAATAAACTCTTGTCGGATTGAGTGATTTATGTAGTCCTTTATGGTATATAGTTTAATTCAAGTCTCTGGACAACCTTCTGTGGTTGAGCTGGCTTTCATCTGACGTTACTTTTGGTTTGAATGATAGGAATTAGCATAGGCACTTTGTCCCCTAATCTTTTAAGAGAGAGGGAGGAATTAGCTAACCATGTTAGTTGCTTGATATAAAGCAACAAATGGTTTGATTAGCATACCTGAGAAGAAGCATGCTTGTTGATTTTGTAGAATTCTTTGTTTTGGTGGGAGGTGAGGTGGATATGACAGACCATGTGATGTGATGCTACTTCTGGACTTGCTATCTGTAAAACTACTAATTGTGGTCTCTTTCTTTTATTTTGCTCAGAAAAAAAGATGTAGTTTTAATCAGATCAGCACTATTGTGAAGGGATATCACTTATAGAAAACACCCATCATCTTTAGGTGGAGTAGGCCGTCAAGGGTAATGACACTCTAGCCCCGATGATTAGGGTATAAAAAAACACAAAGTGAAAAATAACAATGGAGGGAGAAAAACTTCAGTTAATTAGAGCAGAATGGCCCCATTTATGTTAGTAATGGATGTCACTTCATCATGGCCACAGATTCACTTCTTTTGTCTGTTGAGATCATTTTCACCAAACTGGTTATAATTTTGGTTCACCCTTCTTTTAAATTAGAGAGAGGCGTATATATTTAAATTGTATGTTCTAAAGAAAAATGCAAATTGTTTGGTTGCTTTCCTGTTTGCAAGCTTCGTCTGATTGAATTTTGTGGTCAATTGGACATTTTTCTTAAAAAAAATCAGAATTTTGGAATATGACTGGTTTTCAAAACCAATTTTACTCATTCACATGCTCAAATTTGATTATTTCCTTTTGTGGAATCGGAATTAAAATTAGTGGGAGGACTTTTCCTCGGGGAAAAAAAACAAAAAATTGTGGTAGGAGTGACAAAGCAACATCACATGAAGGGAGGTAGTTGAGAATATGAGGCACCTGTCTTGCTAAAAAGGTCACTGAAAGCAACAGTTGTCTGTTTTGGTCATCTGACAGAGAAAGGAAAATTTGAATTGACTGGTTCAAAAAACTCGGGTTGGGAGCCAATTTGACCACGTTTGGATTGGCATCATATAGAAGGGTGGGTGATTGAGGTTTTTCATCTGATGCAAAATGTTGTTAATTTTGAAAATGAAAATATTTCTTGTCAAGGAAATATGATAGTAATATGACACTTGTCTAACGTGGGTCAATCCCAAACCAAAATATAGTGTAAACAAGGAAAGAAAATGAGAAAAGAAGCAATATTTTCCATCATTTGCCCCAAATTCTATTTCAACCACAGCTAGTATGCACTGAGAAAGAGGACATAAAGACCATTGTCCCCCTTGCTTTGCATCAAAATATAATTCCCTAACTATGAGTGGAGCATCAGATCACATCAAAACTCTAATTAAGCATCTTGGGCAAGAGTAGTGTAAGACAGTCACCCCCTTAAGAAGTCATGTTGCAGAAAATTAAGCGCTAGTGATAATAAAAGAATAATGGCTGCTATTCTCAGTCACATTTGAGCTAGGAGCTTGCACCCTCTTTTGATAGAAATAACATCAAGCAACATGACTAGGTTCATGCAGATAAAGCAACAAGTTTTTGGTTACATATTTTCCAATTGGGAATCTTCCTAATTTTTTCTTGTAAGTTTCCATAGTTCCTGAAAATCTTAGTATTGGGCTCAAGGGTTTTAACATTATTGAAGGTGTCAGGCTTGTCTTTATTGACAGGAGAATGGAAGCTAAGAGATTGGCTGCTTCTGAAAGTTGGAAGGAGGATGATTATCACTACTACAACCACTTCTCAAATATAATAAGTGATGCACTCTTTGAGATCTGTGATGATGCTGCAATTTAACAACTATAGAAAGCGCTCAATATCAAATATGAAACAACACCTATTGGAAGCAGGAAAAAAACAAAAGAAATGTTGTAAGTCATTATTTTACTCAACTGAAGGATGATAAGCCTATTTTATCCCATGCACATGAGCTTCAATTATCAAGAAATTGCCAACACCTTGGAAAAACTACAGTGAAATTCTTCAGGACAAAACCATAGATGTTCTTGTAACCTTTCCAACAAGAGTTACTCGAGATAATTCCTTAGTCTTTTGCCTAAGGATTTTCTATAATCCTGGATTATCACCCTTCATTCGAAAACTAAAAGCAGTGTAATACTTTTGCTTCAAGCGTGTGTAATGTTGCTGGTCACCTGTCAACAAGTGCCTCTTGTAGCTTTATTGCAAGTGTAACGTCATTATAACCTGCAGAGCTCAAGAGAATGTTTGTCCACATGTTTATGATCTAGTTGCAGCAAAGAGAGTCCACCCTATCCCATTTGTTACAAGCAATGAATCTCTTGAACTTCCTGAGGTTCCACTTTCAAATTTTTTGGGGTGGTAGGCTTATAACATTAGCCATCCAAGATAAGCGACATGACTCTTTGTTGCCATCACTTGAAGCTCATCCCACTAACCCAATTAAACTTCGCAAGGTCTTGATTCATCATCTTTAAGAAGTCCACGAGGAGAGTGCAAGTAAGATTGAAGAAGATGCTTGTGCTGGCCACTGTAGAGAGGAACTTGTTGACTGGATGTCTAAATAATTAATGTTTGGAGCAAACATTGACAGGGCCACCTCTTCCAAACAAGAAAAACCTTCCATTCCTTATAATGATGGAGACTTAGCTGAAGCCTAGTATTTCCCAAAATAAAGGTGGGAACTTCAAAACGAAGTCCCAACCAGAATAATTTGAAACCACAAACTTCTTGTTTAATATAAGCATCCGGGACATTTTGCATGAAATTATGTCAATTGGGAAGGATCATATGATTCTTGTGCAATCTTGACTGAAGAGTAGTTTTCTGTTGTTTTTATCATGTACTCTAAGAAAGCATGTCTTATGCTTCAAACTTGATCTTCTCGACCTTATTTCTTGTCTTTGTGATTCTTTTAATAACATTTTTTATTTTCTTGAACATATCTAAGATCATTTCCATCTGACATTTAGCCTTTTGCCAGTGCAAGGATGTGGATCAAAGTCTATTGTTTTCCAGGGCTACTACCTCAAGAGGTAGTCTGCATCAAGACCTTAGGTGCCATGTCAATGGCAAGCCAATAGGGTTCAATCCTTGATACTGTGGTGATATACCTTCATACACCTTGGGCAATAAATGAAAATAAAAATTGCTTAGTAAGGAGTCAGTACAAGGTTTATATGCCTCAATGCAGTGGCAATTTGCCCTGATACAGGCTGATAGAGTGTCTAGATGAGTTGTAATATGGGATATGGGAAATATGCTATAGAAAAATGGAGTGTCTGGACCAAATGGGAATGGTTGTTGGAAGAATAGATGATTGTTGGAAGAATAGCTTTTATTATTATTAGGAAAGGATGGGAGTGCAGGAGGATAGTAGAGTACTGTGGATTTACTTCTTTCTCATGTGTTTTACCATTAGGAATGCCTACTAATCCTATTTATAGGCATGCTGCACCAACATGGAGTTTTCTAGTATCTTGCACTTTATCGGCTCAAGAAGAGCACCAACCATTCCATTTTACAGTTTTCATACAACATAGAACTCCGCATGAAGTTTCCAGTCACGTGAAGCTTCTGGACAACAAGTCTTCTGGTTATTGTTGGAAAAGTGCTTTACCTTTTCAACACTCCTCTTTAATGCACTTTTCCAAGGCTCCAAGCATGCTTCATAGTAACTCGTGCTTAGCTCTTGGTAGTGCCTTAGTGAATATATCTGCGACTTGCTCTTCGTCTTGCATTACTTTAACTCAATCTGCTTTCTAGTTGTTGCCTCTCATATGAAATGGTACTTGATCACTATGTGCTTTGTTGTGCTATGAAACATCACTCTGTGCTTTGTTCTGCTATGGAACACTGGATTTTTCACCATAGCGATAGCCAACTTCTTGTCACAATATCTCTTTGTTGGCCTATTTTGTACTTTGCCTATGTATTCAAGAATTCGCTTGAGTCAAATTGTTTGACTTGTACAACTTGCGGCTGAGATATATTCCTGCTTTTGCTGATGACTATGCTACAGTTTTTTGCTTCTTTTATGCCCAAAAAAAAATTCATGAGCCAAGTGTGAATGCATATCTTGAAATACTCTTCGTGTCGTCCACATTTCTGGCCCAATCGGTGTAACCAATTAACTCCAGGTCAGCAGTTGATCTATACCATATGCTATAGTCTTTTATGCCTTGCAAGTATCTTAATATTCTCTTCGCAGCACCATAGTGAATTTGGCTTGGGCTCTACATGAACCTTGATAGCAGACTTGTGCATATAGTATGTTTAGTTGTGTAGCTGTGGGATAAAGCAAACTCCCAATTAAGCTTCTATATATGGAGGCATCAATCTTTTTTCTGCCATCCTCTTTCTTGAGTTTCTCATTTGTGACTAGCAGAGTGGCGATGGACATGCACTGGTGCATCTTGAACTTCATTAGGAGGCTCTCTGTATATCGCTTTTGTGACACAAAGATCCGAACTTTTTCTTGCCTTATTTCAATTCTCAAGAAGTAATGCATCAGTCCAAGGTCACTCGTCTCAAATATTTTCATCATATCTTCTTTGAACTTGATCATTTTCTCGTTGTTATCTATGTAGATGAGATCATCCATGTACAAGGAAACAATGAGTGGGTCGACTTGCCCTTGAGTCTTGATGTAGAGCATGGGCTTGCTTTGACTCCTTTTGAATCCTCGATTGGTGAAATATCAATCTATTCTGTTCAAGCGATGAGTCTTCTTGCCTTGGTGATAGAGGAGGTATAGGCTCTTGGTATTATATCATGGGCTTGATTCCCTGGAACTTCATTTTCTTCTTCTTCTTATTTTGCCTTTGCAGCATAATCATAGTGACATTTCTTTTTTCTATTTTGTTCTTCTTAGTTCCACCGAATAGTTTCGTCAAATTCAACATCTCGGCTAATAATAAGTTCTTAGTTTTTAAGTTACAAATCCTATAGCCTTTTGATTCTGTACTATAACCTAAGAAGATTTCTTTTATGTCTTATCATCTAGCTTGTTTCTTTTGACTTCTGGAATGTTAATATAGCATATATTGCTAAAGACTTTAGGGTGCTTCATTGATGGCTTGCGTCCACTCCAAGCTTCAATTGGTGTCTTGCCTTCCACAACTTTAGTTGGTAATCTATTTAGTAGATAAACTACAGTATAGATAGCCTCTGCACAGAATATCTTTGGAAGGCCTTTTTCTTTCAGTAATGTTCTTACTATCTCCATTATTGTTCTATTCTTTCTTTTTGATATGCCATTTTGTTATAGGACATATCCAATGGTTAGTTGATGCTTGACACCTTCATTTTCACTGAATTTATGAAATTTCTTAGAAGCGTACTCCTTGCCTTTATCGCTTTTTAACACCTTGATGTAGTGGCTACTTTGTTTCTCTACATAGCTTTTGAATTTCTTGAATACCTTGAGAACTTCTAATCTGTCATGGAGAACATAGACCTATGTCATTCTTATATAGTCATCAATGAAGAGGATGAAGTAACTATTTTGGTTGAATGAGGGTGTCCTCATTGGACCATAAATGTCTATAAGAACTAGCCCTAATGTCTCCTTGGCTCTCCATGTGTTTTTAATCAGACATGGCTGCCTTCATTGCTTCCTAAAAAGACAAGTTTCACATATTTCATCCCTCTCCTATTCTAGGCAGGTCTTTCATTATATTTTCCTTGCAGAGAATTCTTAGAGCTCCAAAGTTAAAGTGGCCAAACCTTAGGTGCCATAACCATGCCTCACCAATCTATATCTTCATTACAATTTCTCTAGTATATCTCCACTAGATTGGAAAGTTTTTTCTTCATTTTTATTATAGCGATCTCCAAGTGTTAATCATTCTTATCGTAAATTGTGTAGGAGTCGCCCTTGAAGTAAAGAGAGCATCCCTTCTCCATCATTTATTGTATGCTGAGGAGATTTTATTCTATGCTGGAGACAAGTAGCACATCATTGATATATCTTTTTCCTTTCTTTGTCTCCACGGTAATAGTGCCTTTGCTAATTGTGCATCTGCTAGTGCTCCACTTCCCAGTCTAACTTGTGATTTTATTAACTTATCAATTTTGCAAAGTGCTCCTTCATCTGGAGTCATATGGTTACTACAATCATTGTCAAGGACCACGTGCCATTTGACGCAACTTGGTTGGCATTGAAGACATGGTTATCCTCCTTTTTTTTCTTCAGAGTAGTTAGCCTAATGATTTTGCTTGAGTCAATAACATTTTTTCATGTGGCCATACTTTCCTGCAATATTTGCACTATGGTTTCTCGGGAAACCAATATTCCTTTTCCAAATTATTTGTCCTTTTACAAACTCCACATGGTTAGAATTTGCCTCTTTTATCTCCTTGATTTTCATTTCTTTGATTTTCTTTATTTTTATCCTCCTCGTAGGCTCTCAATTGATTTACCAATTCTTTTATTCTAGAATAATAATCTTTTATGGTCTCAAAGTCCATCTTCAAATTTTCAAAATCTATTCCTAAAGTTTGAGGCTTCATAATGCATACCTTATCATGCCCTTGGTATTCCTCTTGCAGTGTAGCCTATGTCTCTTTAGCACTTGTAGCTCCAACAATTCATGAAAAAATAACATCTGTAATGGCTTGTTGAAGTGTGAACAATGCTAACTTATCCTTCATCTCTTCTCTCTCCATTTCTTTTAGTTGAGTCAGAGTAGGATTCTCCTCATGGATTGTAACTCCCTCACGGACTATATTTCACATCCCCTGAGATTAAAAATATGTCTTCATCTTGAGGCTCCAATAGCAAAGTTGTCAATTTCGTTTCGTTTCGGCCGTTTCAGCCGAGACGTTTCGTTTCGGTAGCTTATCCGAAAAGATAAGTTCTGTGTTTCGTTTCGGAAGATTTTTCGGCCGTTTCGGTGCGTTTCGGTATATTTCGGCCATTTTCGGCCGTTTTCAGCCGTTTCGGTATGTTTCGGTCATTTCGGTAAAATATATTTTGGAGACCAATTTATGAATTATTAAACCTTTCAGAACTATTTAAATATATATATATATATAATATCAAAAAAATATCCTAGTTACCCTATCCCCATTTTAAAAAATATATATATAACAAAAAAAATTCTAGTTACCCTATCCCCACGATCGCATCTCTTAAAAACTCAAACTCTTTATTTTTATATTATTATTATATGAAGAATATGAATTATGAATAAATTTTTCATTATATATATATATATAATTTCAAAAAACTTAAACTCTTTATTTTTATGTTGTTATTATTATTTATAAAGAATATGAATTATAAATAAATTTTTTATTATATATATATATATATCCGAAACGAAGCACCGAAACGATCCGATACCGAAATATTTCGTTTCATAAGCTAAACCGAAACATAATCCGAAACGAAATTGACAACCTTGTCCAATAGTCATAGCTTTCCCCATTGAAAAAAGATATTTGGATAGAAATATTTGGAAGATTGGTTTCAAGGTTGGCCATGATAGGGGTTTATTGGGTGTAAGGTTACGCCCAACATTGATCAAACTAGGCTTTGATACCACTAATAGAGTGTCTAGATGGTTTATAATATGGGATATGGGAATTAGGCTATGGAAAAATGGTGTCTAGGCCAAATGGGATTGGTTGTTGGAAGAATAGCTTTTATTATTATTAGGAAAGGATGGGAGTACAGCAGGATAGTGGCTTTGGAGGACCATGGCTTTACTTCTTTCTCATGTATGTTACCTTAGGAATGCCTATTGTTCCTATTCATTAGGCACATTGCACCGACATAGAGTTTTCTAATATCTTGCACTTTATCGGCTCAAGAAGAGCACCAACCATTCTAGAGTTGCTTTCTAGAGTTTTGATGTAAGTTCACCTCGCTCTATGCCCCGATGCTTCATGGCCCCTACCTAATCAGTTCATGGCCAATCAGTATGCACCATCCAATACAGGGCCTGTTTGCACAAGGTCTCAACCTGTGAATAATTCAATATATTCTTCACTCTTTGTTATCAAACATTATAAGAGATTCATCCATGCATGCTTTGAAAAATTTCTTCTAGCTATGCTTGTCATCTATTATGGGGTATCCTATCACCTGTTCTTTGCCTAAAAGAATATGATGGATGTTAATGATCTTGTGGTGCTTTTGGTTCACTAATTAAGTAGACATTGACATTTTGAAGGGACTTGATTCCTTGATCACAATGCTTGTTAGGCATGTCTAGATATCTAATACTGAAAGTATATGCTCTCACAAAAACGAGGAATTTGAGATGATACCTGATCACAATGATTCTTGTAGTTTTTTCCCCCTTTTCTCCCTACTTTTTTGATGGCCCCATGAATGATGACCTGAGTTCTAGTAGCATTCTTCCATTTATACTACAGTTTCCAAAAGCTTGTGCTGCAGTCCAACCAAGAACACCAGGCAATGTTCACCAATTAGCTAATATTTCAGCCAAGCAGAAGGCTGTGTTTCTGCAAAGGTAGCTCATCAAGGAAAGCCTGTGTGTAGAACATATTACAGTAAAACCTAAATGTGTGGGCTCAAAATTTTCCTTCATTCCGCATGCTTATAGATTATCTTTACACAAAGGCCAAATTTGTTTCAAAATATCACATGGAAGCTCTCCACTGTCTGCATGAAAAATTTTAAGCAACTTCCTATGTTATTTGCAGATTTTCCAGAGTTCCTGTGGCATGCTTTTGGGTCTGTTATCACTATCTTGTACTTAATGGTCCTTGTATCAGCTGGAGTATCGTTCAGCTTTGCTCCATTGAATTTACATCTTATTATTAATTTGATACATTTTTCTATTTTTCTGTGGTAAAAAGTGAACAAGCATTCATTGATTTGCAGTGCCATGACAGATATTGGAACAAGATTCCAGACTGTGTATTCCTTTCAATTCTGCAGTACCAAATATCTACCGGGACATGACCTGCACCTTCACTTCAGACAGTGAAGGATGATTCTTGTGGAGCTATTTCCTACTACTTAATACTTCTTTCCTGTAGCTTTCACAAAGATTTATGGTGCAGGTTGGCTGAGAAAATGTACACTGCGATGTATGTAAATAATCCATAAATTATTCCTGATTATGATAAAGTTCGCATATTGGTCATCTCCTTGTCCTCTATTTGCTTCTATCCATAGACTACATGTGAGGAACGCCTGGAAACTTTACAATGTGGTACGAACAAGAATGTGGATGTGGAAATATATCGCAAGTTTTATGCTAAGATTCCTGCTTCACAGAAAATTTGTCTCAGGAAACCATCCTAATGCAATTCCTGTTCTTGCTCTGATGGAGGCATGCATGAGTCTTCCCTCTGTACGCGAGATCATGGTACTTCTACATCTTAGGAAAAGGAGAAAGATAAAACGTTCTTTAAAGCCCTGTCTGGTTTTATATATTTCTATATATTATTTATTTTTTTTTTTATTTTTTAAAGTAGAAAAAAATACAAATTTATAAAGAAAATACGTGCAACCTTTTATTTATTTTTAAAAATCTAATGTCATATTTTAAAAAAATGAAAGTAAGAAATTCTTACTATTAAAAAAAAAAAAAAACTTTTGTGCCCTATATAAGTGCTTCCATGCTCCACTTTCTTGTTTATTTGGTTTTTTCCATCCCTTTCATTTTCTCATGGGCAAGACCGAGGTCAAGGTGGATGCATCATTTTTCCTCTATCCAGCCTTCTCTATGTCTTCCATTATTTTAGGAAGAAAATCAATGTTAAAAGGAAAATGTAACCATTACTTTAAATATGTTTTCATTTTTTCAGTTGTTAATTTTTTTTAAAAAAAATGAGGTGGCTACAAAACTTGTTTTCATTGTTAGAAATTGATGAAAAAAAAGAAAGAAAAGAAAACAGAATTTTTATTCTTGTTTTTTTGAAAAAGAAAATTAAATGATACTAAATGGACCTAAAACTTTCTCTTATTTTTTTTTTCTTGGAAGAAGACCAAAGCCTCTAAAGCCGAGTCGTTTTTCAAACCGGTGCCAAAAGGCACCAGTTTTAAACGGAAGGTACCGGATGAAAATTTTTATGGAAATGGTTTTTTTTTCCCTGCTGACTCATCAATTTTCCTGATTTTTCTTGATTTTTCTTGACACCGAGGCTCGGCCCCGTCAGAGAGGGGTTGAGACGAAATCGCCACATGATGTGGCGATTTCAGAGATGAAATCGCCACATCATGTGGCGAATCCATTAACTTGGAATCGCCACATGATGTGGCGATTCCAATTAGTTGGAATCGCCACATGATGTGGCGATTCCAACACAGTCCCCCGACCAGAGAGCCTCCGATCGGGGGTTCTTTTAAAGAGGGCTTCCAGCCCTTTTTCCCTTTCCTTTAGCCTAAGTCCGACTTGCTTGAAGTTTCTTTGCTTGCCGGAGAGATTTGGGGGATTCTATCAAGGTAGATACACATTCCATTCTTAAACTAATTTTTATATGCATGAGATGTGTGTGTATACATTCCCTCATATAATTGATATTAATATATTTTTTTTTGACAAAGAAGAAAGCAATATAGATGTTTTATTTTTGCTATCATCATGAGTGATTAAATGTTCCATACCTTGGGAACCAATATGTGCTAAATGCTACTAAACACACATCTCATGCATATTTAAAATTTTTTGTTGTTTGTTGCTGATCAGAGATAAATTTTGATCACCTTTTTTTCAGATGGAAACTGTACGTGTTTTACTATATTATGATGGATCAATTGAACATGGTGGCCAAGAAGGGATACATTATAATCAACCTCCTCGTAAATGTTTGAAATTGAGTATGGGAACATGCTTCGCTGAGTTGGTTGATCAGATACGTACAGTTCTAACAATTCCAGAACAGAGACATATCATCAGATTGATGTGGAGATCTCCAACATTGCATCAAAAATATGTGCTTCTTCCAATTGAGGACGACGACGATGTGGAGCACATGTTGACATTTCCCTCGAAGTTTCCAGAATATCGATGTATTGAAGTCTATGTGTTAAAGGATGATGTTCCTGAGCCATATAGTGTTGGTCATGTAGAGAATGTTCGAGACAGTTCTCCTATTGCCCAGCAGCAGGAAAAGGTTAGGCCTATAGTGGATTTCCCAATGATTGAGGGAATGATGCCAGCTGTACAAAGTGATGATGTGGTAAACAATCAGTGTAATATTGATAGTCGGGGAATGGAGTCAGACGAAAGTGCAGATGATGACTATTGGCCTGAACATGACGACTCAGAAGAAGAGTCATATGAAGATGAAGAGTCCTATGGAGACGTGGTAGTTCATGACACTGGCTTTAGTTCGATTCCTGCATACACTCATCCAGACCCTATTCCAACTCAGGTACATGATCATCAAGCTTTTGCATATGAACAAGTTCCAGAATTTTATAATGAGTTAAATTTGCAAGATGGTGGATGTGTAAGTACTCCAAGAGAGTTGCCCTTCAAATCTCAATTTTGGGATCCATCAATGACTGAGTTTGCTAAAGGATTATTGTTTAATACTAAAGATGAACTGAAGAGAGCATGTGAAATGTATCACATCAAGAAGCATCACACATATAATGTGGTGGAGTCGAAGAAACTATTCTGGTCTGTGAGATGTGCCTCTTCAAGTACTGCCCAACGGTGTCCGTGGAGGTTGCGTGCTACCAAGTTGAAGAAGCATGGATTTTTTGAGATCACAAGGTATGAAGGGCCGCACTCTTGTTTATTCAGTAATTTAACTCGGGATAACAAACATATTATTACATCTCGAGTTATTAGCCATGCTGTTCGACACATAGTGGAGAAAGATCTAAGTGTGAATATTGAAGCTATTATAGCAACCATTGCAGAACAATTTCACTATACAGTGTCATATGCCAAAGCATGGCATGGAAAGCAGAGGGCATTGATTGATATATTTGGTGAATGGGAACCGTCATATGCAAAGCTCCCTAGATACATGCTTGCAATGCAGAATGCTAACCCTGGAACAGTTGTATGTTGGGATTTCTACAGTGAAGCTAGTTCTTCTGAACGGGTCTTGAATTATGTATTTTGGGCATTTCAACCATCTGTTGAGGGGTTTCGGTATTGTCGCCCGGTGATTTCTATTGATGGAACACATCTTTATGGAAAGTACCGAGGGAAGATGCTGATCGCAACAGGCACTGATGCTGGTAATAGGATATTTCCACTAGCCTATGCAATTGTGGATGAAGAGAGTACAGCTAGCTGGAGCTGTTTTTGCTGAGGCTTAGGAGGCATGTTGTGAAAGATAGAAATGGAATTTGTCTTATATCTGACCGACATCCTGGTATACTAAGTGCCATAGCTGATAATGAAATTGGATGGGCTCCACCAAGAGCTTATCATCGATATTGTTTGAGACATGTTTGCAGTAATTTCAACTCGAGATTCTCCAATGTTCAGTTGAAAAGAGCAGTATGGAAAGCTGGGAGCGAACATCAGCTTCGGAAGTTTAACTTTCTGATGGAAAGGATTAAAACAGTCAATGCAGAGGCTTAGACTTGGCTATCGGAGTTAGAGCCGGAGAAGTGGACATTGGTACATGACGGGGGCTTTCGCTACGGCACATTGACAACCAATCTCTCGGAAGTTTTTAATTGCGTGTTGAGGGGAGCTAGAAATGTTCCAATTACTGCGTGCGTGCAGATGACATTTCATCGTCTTGTTAAATACTTCAACACGAGACGCGCAGAAGCCTTAAGGTATGTACAGGAGAACCCTAACAACCTTTTCACTCCTCATATTTCAATTAAGATTGCTGAAGGTCAGGCCAAAGCTAATGAGCACAGAGTAACTAGATACAACATGCAAAGAGCTACTTATGAAGTAGTGACAAGGAGGTTCAGTGAAGCTCTCAGGGGTGGAGGAAACGTTCAGACTGTTTCTCTCAGTGACCGTATTTGTTCATGTGGGAAGTGGACAATATATAAATATCCATGTACACATGTGTTAGCAGTGTGCCAGGAGATTGGCATGGACTCAGCGTCTTTTGTTGACGAAGTATATAGTATTCGCTCCTACATTGCTACCTGGGGTGGGGAGTTCAACCCGGTACCTCATGAAGACTACTGGTTGCAAACACCGATCACGTGCATACCTGATCGGGATCGTCTTAGGCCGAAGAAAAGAGGAAAGCCAAAGTCTACTCGGATCCATAACGAGATGGATGAGGTTCAGCCTAGAAGAACAAGTCGATGTTCGATTTGCAAGCAAACAGGTCATTCCAGGCGCCGATGTCCTAATGTAACCGGTGGACCTTCGGGATCTTAAATTTATGTACTGTTTAAGTTAACTGGCCATTGTGTGCCTACGATGTACTTGTCTTAGGAACAATACTCTACTTGGGCCTATGACTTTCATAATTTATGGATGTATTTACTTGATGTCATGTTTGGCTATTGATGACGTGAGTTTCGGTTGAGTTTCGGTTAAGTTTCGGTAGATCTTTGTTTGAGTTCCGATCAAGCTTTAATTGAGTTTCAGCAAATGATATCTTTCTATTTTTCGTTTGTCACTCAGGCAAAAACAAAAAAATTAATTTTGGGGGGTGTTTGGCTCGGGAGTCAATTGCTGACTATGTAAGTACTGTTTAAGCCCCCTGAATTACAAGTCCCCTGAATTATTCCCATATGCTGAAAGTTTTATGGGATAGGACTGAGAAAATCGCCACTTGGAGTGGCGATTTCAGGGTTGAAATCGCCACTTCAAGTGGCGATTTCAAGATGGGCAAAAGCATTCTTAAAACTTATACAGCCGGTAGCATTGAAATCGCCACTTGAAGTGGCGATTTCAACCCTGAAATCGCCACTTCATTTGGCGATTTCAGCTTATACAGTCGGCAACCCTGAAATCGCCACTTCATGTGGCGATTTCAGCTTGTACAGCCGGCAGCATTGAAATCGCCACTTGAAGTGGCGATTTCAACCCTGAAATCGCCACTTCATGTGGCGATTTCAGCTTCTACAACCGGGACTCATCAATTCTGTCATCAATTTCAGCTTCTACAGCCGGGACTCATCAATGGCGAATTCAATTCTGAATTCTGCGTCAGACTAATATCGCCAAATGAAATGGCGAGTTTCAGCTTCTGAATTCTAATTCAATACCGAAACTTAACCGAAAATCAGCCGAAACTAAACCAAAACTCAACCGAAACTCAACCGAGACTCAAAACTTGACTGAAACTCAAACGAAACTCAACCGAGACTCAGCGGCAACTGAACCAAAACTGAACCGAAACTCAGGCGAAACTCATCCAAAACTCAGCCGAAACGCAGCCGAAATGCAGCCGAAAGTCAAACGAAACTCAGCCGAGACTCAAAACTTGACTGAAACTCAACCGAAACTCAGTCGACACTCAGCCGAAACTCAACTGAAACTCAATCGAAAGTCAATCGAAACTCAACCGTAATTGCCAATCATGAATAAAAGTTTATGCATTAGAAGAACACAATCTCATAGAAATAAGATATTACGGATACATTAAAAAAAAGAAGTTTTACATCATATGGTTTTAGTACAACAATGTAGAAAACCTAGGTTCCACATCCTCGTCGAGGAGGTTGGCGAATACGTCCTGTTCGTCGCCTATAGGTCGCCAACGGTACAGGAACCTCATCAATCACCTGAGATACCGCCTCCTGCGTGGGGATCGCGCTAGCATTGAAAACATCATGCATAGCAGCGTCCAAATGTGATCGGGAAGCATCAGCATCCTCACATATCTCGGCGATGTCCGCATCGGCAATGTCATCAATGCGATATGCATTGTGATATTGACTGGCAGATGTACCCTCCCCAGCTCTCCTATGCGAATACTCGTGTGCTAATGGGGACCGCATGCAAGAGGGCGATGGAGTATAATGAAATGTCTCCATCATCGGATCAACGTCGGCTCGTGTGAACTCTGGCACCTCCGGATAGTGTGCTGAAGGGGCTGTGCTCCGAACATGCTGATGCGCGACGACAGACAATGTACCATGCGCCATCGACGTCGCGCTTCTCAAAATCTGTAGCCGCTCATCGTCCACTGGGGCGGCTAATGCCCGCTCGAGCTCGATAGTCAACTGTTGAAACTTTCATGCTGCATACAATATGACAACCAAATTTCATATCATAGCTTAGTAACTTAAAAGTTAAAGATACCCAAAACAAATTTAAAATCAGTACCAGAAACTCATATGAAGTGCCTTCCCCTTCATAACCACTTGCACTATACTCAGAGCGGCCTACACATATTCGAGTGATGCTCCTAAACCAGGCCATATAATCGGGTGTGCATGGGAATCCTGCGACCATAGGCTCTCCCACAATCACATGATGGCGCCGTGCATTCCATGTTGCAACATAAGTCCCGTGCACAGCATCCCATGCAGCATATGACCTCCCCCGTCGATCAATCTGATGAAGATGTAGCGACGTATCGCATGGACATGGTATGCATTGGCGACATCCAAATTGACGAAGCACCCGATCCGGCAAATGCCATTCAACTACATCAAAACATATCAGCGGGATCCGCGCCGTCCAAATATCCGAACTAACCAAGCAGCTTGGAGGTAAAATAGAAATAACTGCCGGCGAGTAAGGACACCATAAGAACTGCATATGAAAAATTTAATTAATCATTATGCAACATAATGAATCAATCTAATTGAATTCATATATAACATGACATACCCGTTGTTCAGTATCATCCAACAGATCCAACTGGTCCCTATACGCATGTAGTGTATGGGATGGAATATTTTTCATGTTGTATCTTACGTGCCATCTATACCCCCACGGTGCACCTAAGTGCCAATCATCATCGGCATCCGACGGTCTAGCCTCCGGAATCTCGAGTCTCGTGGGATGGAAAATAGGAAATCGTTCCCATGCCCAAATCTGCATGTTCGGATGTTTCAAAATTTTAATTTAAAAATAAAATTACATCGATCTTAGACATAAGTATAAAGTGTTTACCTGTAGCAGTGGGAGGTATCCTCCGATGTCAGAGTGGGTAGGGCTCGTTGCACGATATAGTGCTCTATATAAACCAGCCAGTGTAGCCGATCCCCAACTTAGATCAGCAAAAGCCTCCAAGTCTTTAAGAAATGGCACGTACATCAACTTAACTAAATTACCAGAGGTGTCCGGAAGAATCACTCCACCAATGATTCGAAGAAGTTATCCCCTCACAAACTGCTGCACAACCGCATCATCCACATCTTCGTCCAAGTGAAGGTCATGATAGAAATGATCAAAGAATGCTAAACGAAAACGACCTTTCGGAAATGCTTCAACGGGAGGTTCAACACCAAATAACCTCCCAAATATAGCCTGCCACTCCAAAATTGTATGGCGCGGATCTAACCCAGTAACAGCGGAACCATCAATCCGGAGGCCGCTCAGAATACTTACATCCTGTAGTGTAATGGTCGCCTCACCAAAAGGTAGATGAAATGTGTGGGTCTCTTGCCGCCATCTCTCTACCAGTGCAGAAATAAGGCCGACATCCAGTCGAATCTGGCCAATCCGATATATGCCAAACATGCCGACATGATCTAGGTAGTACTGCACTCGTGGGTGTGACATTCCCGGTGTCTCTTTCCAGATATGTGCGTCATGCCGACGACATCTAAGAACCGGTAACTCCTAAAATAAAAATATTTGATACATCCGTATCAACATAAACAATTGTTAATTAATTAAGAACAGTCGATCAATAATACATACCTCGCCTTGAAATATGTTTGTTGATCTATGTAACTCTTGCAAAGTGAGAACAGTACGATCACGAGGCCCTGGATCTAAGACATTATGAGCCATGTCTTGATAATCTGACAAAAGCAACATTTACAAGCAATCAATAAACATTAAAAGCAACGGCTATTATTTATATGTGATGTTATGCCATATCTATGTCATATCAGCCACTATTATTTAGATCTAAAAACAACGAATCTTATTTTAAAATATTATGCTTTTCTCCATGCATATGTTTAAGCTTAGCTTGCCCAAATATTTTATGCTATGCAAATACTAAAATTTAGCAGGTTTTACATACATTTAAGATTTTCTATAAAAAAATGAGTTATATAGCATTATATAAAGGGCCGACTTATAGATCAAATGTGGGACGTTCAGCAAAATATAAGGGCCGAATCTAGTTGATAAAATCAAGACTTTGTGTATCTTGAAAACTCCCACCAAAAGATGGATTTTTGGTAGAAGGCGCTAGGCGAGCAGTGGCGGAGGAATCTTACCAACGAGCCGTGGCGGGGGAAGAACTTAGCCGTGGCGGGGGAAGGATTCTCTCCGGCGAGCCGCGGCGGGGGAAGGAGGGCTTCAAGCGGATGAAGGGAAGGGAAAAGGGCTTCCAGCCCTTTAAAAGAACCCCCGCTCTCTGGTGGGGGTTCTGCGTTGGAAACGCCACTTGATGTGGCGATTCCAAATAGATGGAATCGCCACATCATGTGGCGATTCCAATGAGTTGGAATCGCCACATCATGTGGCGATTCCATCTCTGAAATCGCCACATCATGTGGCGATTTCGTCCACCCCCTGTCAGCATCCCAGCTGACAGGGCCGAGCGAAAATGATGAGTCAGCAAGGGAAAAACGCATTTCAAATGATGTTTTTCCCTTTAACACCATTCCCATAAATAGTTTTCATCCGGTACCTTTCGTTTAAAACCGGTGCCTTTTGGCACCGGTTTGAAAAACGACTCCTCTAAAGCCGGCGAAGGCAGGATCTGGGAGTAGTTTTTTAAACCGGTGCCTTTTGGCACCGGTTTTAAAACAAAGGAGTGGGAATAAAATTTTTATCAAAATAGTGTTAAAGTAGAAAATGCCATTTTAAATGGCTTTTCTACCTCCACGTCATTATCCTTTGGCTCGGCCCCATCAGCAGAGGTGCTGACGGGACGAGTAGAAATCGCCATTTGAAGTGGCAATTTCATATGGGTTGAAATCGCCACTTCAAGTGGCAATTTCAATTCAGTTGAAATCGCCACTACAAGTGGCGATTTCAACATCGATTACCCATTCGAAGCCTCCCAACGATCCTAATCCTCTATTGTCTATTATCTTGTTATATCTATTATCAAGATAATAGGTATAACAAGATAATTCTGATTGTTATATCATTATCTTGTTATAGATAATAGGTATAACAAGATAATTCTGATTGTTATATCTATTATCTTGTTATAGATAATAGATATAACAAGATAATTCTAATTAACAAGATAATAGATATAACAAGATAATTTTGATTAACAAGATAATAGATATAACAAGATAATTCTGATTGTTATATCATTATGTATAGATAATAGGTATAACAAGATAATTCTGATTGTTATATCTATTATCTTGTTATAGATAATAGATATAACAAGATAATTCTAATTAACAAGATAATAGATATAACAAGATAATTTTGATTAACAAGATAATAGATATAACAAGATAATTCTGATTGATACTGAATCATTAACCACCATCTAACCCTTCTTTTGATTTGCTAGAAGATTATGCGAAGGAAAGGATCCGTAGCGTTTAAGTCCCCATATGAAAGTAAGTCCGGAGAAAGTCGTCATTAGGAGTGGCGATTTCGGGATAGAAATCGCCACTTTGAGTGGTGGAGACAACTCAAATGAAATCACCATTTGGAGTGGCGATTTCAATTTAATGAAATCGCCACTTCAAGTGGCGATTTTAACTCTAATGAAATCGCCACTTGGAGTGGCGATTTCATTCAATTGAAATCGCCACTCCAAGTGGCGATTTCTACTCCAGTCTTGCTGACGGGGCCAAGCCGAGGAACGATGACGTGGAAGTAGAAAACGCCATTTGAAATGGCGTTTTCTACTTTAACACCATTTTGATAAAATCTTTTGTTCTCATCCTTTGTTTTAAAACCGGTGCCAAAAGGCACCGGTTTAAAAAACTACTCCAGGATCTGGTACCTTGAAAGGCAATGAATGACCTTGTCAAGTAACAAGCCGTTGCATGGTTGGTTGAATTGATTTACATCTTATTCTTACTTACTTGGCGACTTCATTGTTGGCCTCAAAGCCCCCAGGCGTCCCCGCAAGCAGCACCATCTTAGTCAATTTATATTAATCTACTTGCTGCTTGTCTGCTGCACACAGGTCCATAGAATCAGTGAATGATTCCATGTTTCGTTGATTTCCATTTCCATTTACGTTTCTGGCTTTCGCCGCATTTATTCTCGCTTCTTAAGGCCTGCTACCCAAGAATTGCTGAGAGAAATAGAAAGTCGAATGACACAACGTACAGCAGAGATATGTGAAGTCTATCCAGCCACCACTATTCAGTAATCTCGAACCAATCATGATCTGTTTGTTGCAGCCGTCCCTGCAGTTATGGTATCTTCCATCAGTGACTTTGAGATAATCCGCAATTAAACAACACAACAATGTGAGGAGATGATAACCCTTGCTTCTGTTTATTTGTTGATGGAATCACACTCACACATAAATGGAATAAAGCTCATCTAGTTATGGTGCGCATCATGCCCATTTATTCAGTCCATTAGGGCTGAAAGGGGTGTGCGTTACTTTTTTTTTTTTTTTTTAGTTTCTCTTTTCTTTCTTTAGATTTTTTTATGGGAGCAGCTATCGTCAAGGAAGCCTTGGGAGTTTTTTAGCCGCCGCTAAAAGCTAATTAAGAGCCGTTTCTTCTTTGTAGGGACGTGAGGCATGGGAGGGAGAAGAACGTCTTCATACGTGAAGGGGACGACTGGCTGGTGCTTGGCTATATGGGAGGACTTTCGTTCCAAGAATCACTTGAAGGTGCTGCAGAAGAAAAACAAGAGAAGAAGAAGAGAAGAAAAAAAAATAAGGAGGTAACGCAGGAGACCGTATTTTTCGACGACGTAATCCTTATATCCCTATTATTCTCTTATGATTGTTTCTAAGTTAGACTTCAATATTTATTATTTTATAGTAGATCTTCTTCTCTGGCTTGCCTGTGGTTTTTTTCTTTATCTTGGAGGGATTTTCCACGTAAATCTTGGTATTTTTGTGTGATTGTGTGGTTGTGTGGTTGTGCATTTTATTTATTATTCCGCTACTTATTACGGTATGCTAGTATTTGTTCGTATACGGATTCTTTCCCATCAACAGGTATCAGAGCTTGGTTCAGTCTTGAATTTTTTGTGTGCGAGCATGGAGACCGGTAACTTATGAATCTGAAATATAAAGAGGGTGCTTCTATTGCTGAGCACTTGAATGAAATGCAGAGTATTACTAACCGGTTATCCTCTATGAAAATGTCTCTTGATGATGAGTTGCAGGCATTGTTATTTCTCACTTCATTGCCAGAAAGTTGGGAGATACTGGTGGTTTCCCTCAGTAATTCTGCACTAAATGGTGTTGAAGAGGATTGAGGAGGAAGAATTCAACAACTTCTCAAATTGATTCACAGGCACTTGTCTCAGAGAATAGAGGACGGTCAAAGTCTAAAAATATAGACAATTCATACAAGGGTAGAAGCAAATCAAGGTTAAGAAAATATATTACTTGCTACAACTGTGGTGAGAAAGGGCACTACAAGAATTAGTGTAAGAAGCCTAAGAAGAGCAAGACAAAGAGAAAAGAAGTGGAAGATATAGAGTCAAAGGAGAATATCACAGCTATAGTGCAGAGTGATAATTATTTAATTTTGTCTACTTCTGATGATATCTTCTCATGTGAGTGTCAGAATCATGAGTAGATGATTGACACAGGTGCTTCTTATCATGCTACACCACGAAAGAGTTTTTTTCTACCTATAAGACTGAAAATTTTGGTGTTGTCAAGATGGGAAATCAAGGCATAGTAGACATCATTGGCATGGGTGTCATCTATATGAAGACCAATTTAAGTTGTAAGTTGGTACTCAAGGATGTAAGGCATGTGGTTGACTTGAGGCTGAATTTAATCTCAGTTGGAAGACTTGATGATGAAGACTTTGATAGCAGATTTTACAAAGGGCAATGGAAGCTCAGTAAAGGTTCACTTGTTGTAGCTAGTGGGAAGAAATGTCATACTTTGTCCAGATTGTAGGCTAAAACTTATGGTCAACAGTTGAATACTACAGAGAAAGACATCAGCATAGAGTTGTGGCATAAACGACTGGGATACATGAGTGACAATGGACTGCAAGTTCTTTCCAAGGGAAAAGTTCTACCAGACTTCAAAGGAATACATCTGAACCCATGTGTTGATTGTTTGGTTGGCAAGCAATATAAAGTTTCTTTTGCTAGTCTTGCTTTGTCTAGAAAAATGCATGTCTTGGATTGTGTCTATACAGATGTTTGTGGTCCTCTGAGGACAAAAACTCCTAGTAGATCTGTTAATATTCTATGTATCACTGGTGCACTTTATTTTGTCACTTTGATAGATGATTTTTTCAAAAAAGTTTGAGCCTATGGTTTGAAGACCAAAGATCAGGTTATTAATGTCTTCAAAGAGTTTCATGCTAGAGTTGAAAGAGAGATAGAAAAGAAATTGAAATGCATAAGGTCAGATAATGATGGTAAGTACACAGGGTCATTTGATGATTATTGCAAGTCACATGGCATTCAGCATGAGATGATAGTTCTTGATACTCCTCATCATAATGCAATTGCAGAAAGGATGAATCGCACCATCATGGAAAAGATCATATGTATGCTTTCACAGTCCAAGTTACCTAAAAGATTTTGGGATGAGGCATTGAAGATAGCAGTTGATGTAATAAACTTATCACCATGTACAGCTCTAGATGGTGATGTTGTAGAGCGTGTATGGTCAGGGAAATATGTTTCTTACAGGTACCTGAGAGTGTTTGGTTGCCGTAAATTTGCATATGTTCTAGACATTGAGAGGTCCAAGCTGAATGGTAAGATAAAAGAATGTGCTTTGCTTGGTTACTCACATGATGAGTTTGGCTATAGACTTTAGGATTTAGAAAGCAGAAGGTCTTCAGAAGCAGAGATATGGTATTTTTTGAAGATCAAACCTTCAAGACTTTAAGAAAGAGGTGCCAGTCAAGTCTTCTACAGGAGGATTAACAGACTGTGACCTAGTTACTCCTTCAGTATGTCAGGATATAGGGGAGATGTGCAAGAAAATAGTACAGGAGTAGATGTTAACTCACCTGTAGAACATGTTGAGCAGGAAGGAGATCAGGAGCAACTCCTATAGAGCCCCAGCTAAGAAGATCTATCAGACAACGTCAACCTTTCAAAAGGTATTCTACATATGAATATATAATGCTTACTGATGAAGATGAATCAGAATGTTACCAGAAGGTAGTTGAAAGTGAGCAGAAAAAGGAGTGGTTAGTAGCTATGCAGGAAAAAATGGATGCCTTACAGAAGAATCACACATATGATTTAGTGGAACTACCAAAAGAAAGGAAGGCTTTAAAGAACAAGTGAGTTTTCAGGTTAAAGACTCAATGGCAGTGTTCTCAACCAAAGTACAAGGCCAGATTGGTTGTGAAAGGCTTTGGTCAAAAGAAAGGTATTAACTTTGAAGAGATTTTTTTTCCTGTTGTTAAAATATCTCCAATTCGTGTTGCTCTAGGTATTGCTGCTAGTCTAGACTTGGAGGTTGAGCGGTTAGATGTAAAGACAGCTTTTCTTCATGGTGATTTGGAGGAGAAAATCTATATGGAGCAACCAGAAGGCTTCAAAGTAAAGGCAAAGAAAATCTTGTCTACATATTGAAAAAAAGCTTGTATGGGCTGAAACAAGCTCCAAGGCAGTGGTACAAGAAATTTAATTCATTTATGGCTGAAAATGGATACAAAAGAATGACTCCAGATCATTGTGTGTATATCAAATGGTTTAGTGAGGATTTTGTCATACTTCTACTTTATGTTGATGACATGCTTATCCTTGGAAAGATATGTCTATGATTGATAGGTTGAAAAAGGAGTTGAGCAAGTCATTTGCAATGAAGGATATGGGACCAGCAAAGCAAATACTGAGCATAAGATTTTTCATGATAGAAGAACCAAGAAAATATGGTTGTCATAGGAAAAGTACATTAAGAAGGTATTGAATAGGTTCAGTATGAGCAATGCAAAGCCAGTTGGTTCTTCTCTTGCAGGTCACTTCAGGTTGTGCTCAGAGCAAAGTTCTTCAAGTGACGAGGAGAAGGAGAAAATGAAGAAGGTTCCTTACGCTTCAGCAGTCGAAAGTTTGATTTACGCGATGGTATGCACGAGGCCAGACATCGCATATGCAGTGGGTGTTGCTAGCAGATTTCTTGCAAATCCAAGGAAAGAACATTGGGCAGCAGTGAAGTGGATCTTTAGATATCTTAGAAGAAGCTTCAAAGTTTGTTTAAGCTTTGGGGGTAGTACACCTGTGCTGATTGGTTACACAGATGTAGATATGGCGAGAGATATTGATACAAGGAAGTCCACATCATGTTTCATACATACTTTTACAGGGCGAGCTGTGTCATGGCAATCCAGATTGCAAAGGTGTGTAGCTCTCTCCACCATAGAGGCAGAATATTGCTGCTATCGAGGTCTATAAGGAGATGCTGTGGATGAAAGAATTCTTACATAAATTGGGACTGAAATAGAAAAATTATGTGGTACATTGTGACAGCCAGAACACCATCCACTTGTGCAAGAACCCAACTTTTTATTCCAAGTCAAAGTATATAGATGTCAGATACCATTGGATTCAAAATGTGTTTGAAGAGCAGCATATACAACTTCAGAAGATTCACACAGATGAAAATGGGGCAGACATGTTGACAAAGATCTTGTCAAAAGAAAGGCAAGAGATGTGCCGACAGCTGGTCGGCATGATTTCATACTAAGAAAGCATGAGACAGCCTTCCTTATGGGCTGAAGGGGGAGGTTGTTGGGCCCATGGCCCATTTATTCAGCCCATTAGGGCTGAAAGGGGCGTACGTTACTTGTCCTAGTTCCTCTTTTTTTTCTTTGGATTTTTTTTATGGGAGCAGTTGCCGCCAAGAGAGCCTTGTGAGTTTTTTTAGCCACCGCTAAGAGCTAAGAGCCGTGGGAGTTATTTCTTCTTTCTGAGGACGTGAGGCGTGGGAGAGAGAAGAACGTCTTCATGCATGAAGGAGATGGCTGGCTTGATGCAGGACCGATTCGCATACAAGTAAATTTTATATGATTAATGATTACAGTTGATTAGTCTCCCGAAGTAATAGCCTAAGAGGGATTCAGAAAAACTCACAATAACTCCGCACGCGAAATAGTTTCACAGAAAAGTAAAGAAGAAAGACCACCAAGGCTAAGAAGCCTCGATAGAGCTTGCTCTCCTTCAATAAAGTACTAGTAGATTAAAGGGGGTGTACTTGGCACGAGAAAAAAAAATCAAAGTGCTGAAGGGGTCGCTCTGCCTAGCGGATGCATCCTAGATGACCAAGCTCCGAGCCCACGGATCTGTGGCCAAGTATCCGCTGACCTGGATGTCGATCACCTTGAATTCTGGATTCGTGGCTACTGAGGGATCTGCAAGACCACCATACAAGGGCTAATAAGAAAAGAGAAAATTAGAATAAAGATAAAGAGATGAAGAAGAAGTGGAGAAGGAGGTGGGGGCGGCTGAGAGTCCTTGGGCATCCCTTGGATGGGGTAAGACGGTGGCTAGGGCTCTTGGATGGCTGCTTGGAGGGATGCAAGGGGCGGCTAGGGTTTGGGACATCCACTGGTGGATGGCAAGAAGGCGGCTAGGGTTTAAGGTTGGGCTGCTTGAATGCGGGCATGCATAGGAGCAAGAACATAAGAACACCAAGGAAAATATGATTCAAAATAACTGATTGATTGTATTGTATTGATTGAAAGGTTCGATACTTTTTTTTTTCATACAAGGGGATCTATTTTATAGGATAAGAGACTTGGGGCCCAAGTAAATACAAATATGAAAATAAAAAGAGGCGCCCCTTTTCATGAAAGAAAATTCAAAATAATTTTAAAATTGGTGCCTACTTTCTTCCTAAATATGGATTAAGTGGCGCCCTTTGAATTTGAATACATAAAAGAAAATTCAAAATTCAGTAATTTTGGGATGACCATATTGGGCGTCCTTCACTTGCTTTTTTGGGCTGATTCAGGGTTGAAATTTTCAAAAGAACTGGATGGCAATATGGGCATCCTTCACTGCTGCAATTTAGGGCTAAAAATTCAAATCTGAGCGGCATGCATTTGGGCGTCCCTTCACTGCTTCATGTGTAGGCCTTGTCTTCTTCTCCCATACTGGTGTCTCCTCTTGTAAGCTAAATGAACTTACTATAGGACTCACATTAAAATAAATTGAACTGAACATGATTTAAATTAAAATAAACTGAACTGGACGGGACTCAAATTAAAATAAACTAAACTTAATTTTCCAACTCAAGATTTGAATCAAAAGTAATCAGATATCGGTTAAGAATCCTCTGCCTGATCCTGGTGCCTGCACCATGGCTGGTGCTTGGCTACGTGGGAGGACTTCTACTTCAGGATTCACGTGAAGGTGTTGCAGAAGAAAAGCAAGAGAAGAAGAAGAGAAGGGAAGAAAATAAAGAGGTAACGCAAGAGACCATATTTTTGGTGACATAATCTTTATATCCCTTTTATTCTCTTATGATTGTTTCTCAGGCAAGAGACTGTGAGACTTGATTATTTATTATTTTATAGTTGATCTTCTTCTTTGGTTTGCCCGTGGTTTTTTTTCTTTATTTTGGAGGAATTTTTTACGTAAATCTTGGTGTTTCTGTGTGATTGTGTGGTTGTGCATTTTATTTATTATTTCGCTACTTATTACGGCCTGCTAGTATTTGTTCATATACGGATTCTTTCCCATCGCATTATTCACTCAAAACTTTCAGCTCATGCATGTAGCATAGAAAAATATTAGTCTTCGCAAAACTTAAACAGTAAGATATACCTTGTAATACTCTTTAAAAAATAGTTTTATGAATAAAAAAAATTTAAATTGCTTATAAAGTTTACTTGCTATCAATAAACTTTCGCTTGAGTTGTTAAGACCATTTGGTTTTAGCTTGTAATAAGGTAATTGAACCAGGCCAATAGATAAGCAGAATGATGATTGAGTTTTGCTATGGCCTCATAGTTCTACGTTGAATGGGAAAAAAAAAACTTTGAGTTATTTATAACTTAATCTTATTTGCTGCTAATTATAATCTTTTGAATATTTAGGGTCACATAGTTTTGACCATAACAGTAAACTAGAACTGTATGCTTCTAGTCTGTTGCAAAAAGAGATGTATCTATGATTTTGATAATATTATGGATCTTAAAAGTTGCAAAAAATAAAATTTTATATCAACTCTTAGTCCTGAGCGAAACTTTTTACAAACAAAACTGCTTAAGATGTTACTAACTTGTCCATTTTATCCTTCCTCTAGCTGACCGCTAGACAACCTTCGCAGATGGAAAGCTATTGAGGTACCAAACCAGGAGGCAGCTAGCGGTGGTGGTGGTGGAAGTCACATATTGCCTCCTACAGCCATGCCAGGGACCCGAACATCCATAATTCCAGGCTAGAATTATCAATTCAATAGCATTAGCCAAGCATGAAGGATTCATCCCAGAAAAATAGTGCACACATCAGGTCACAAGCAATGTGGAATCTACTAATAACTTTCTCATTTTGGCAGATTCCATTTACTAAGTCAGAGGGGATAAATGATCATGTTGTACCTGATAAGAATTTAGTCCTTGAACTGGCCCTATTTGCCCATCTTGTGGCCAGTTAAACACAACACCAAGTGGACAATTTTGTACTCCACTTGCATCCATTGTGATACGGCTGACCGTCTCCTCTGTGTGGTATTATCTTTTGCACGATTTCCGAAGATAATGATATGACAGCAAAATCTAGAAAAAGAACTTTGGCTCCGGCCTCTAGTGACGGCCTTTAGCTCCGGCCTCCAGCAACGGCCTCCAGCTCCGGCCTTTGGCTCCGGCCTCCAGCGACGGCCTTTGGTCCTAACTTGGTGCCTTTCTCGCATGCACAATGACCCGCCTCAGGCAACAGATCCCGAGATTCGAGGTCTATTATCGTGTACATCGCTCACTTAAATCACGGGCAAGTGCTACCACGATCGGCAGTTACCGCTACAAGCGGCCCTCATCCAGCAATGGCTTAACCACTCGCCGTTCAAAGAAACTTATCTCAACAAGGAAGATTTGACGGTTCCAACAGAACGAGGTAAACGGAACCCCCCAGACAGGTATAAGAGGAGGACCCGAGCTCAATGCAAGAGGATCTCTCTCTCTCCCTATCTATCGCTCTCTATCTCTCAACTCAAATCTCACTACTACAGAACTGAGCGACAAGTTCACTAACTTGAGCGTCGGAGGGTCCTCGCCGGGAACACCGGCCGGTGACTTCTTGCAGGGTTCCGAAGAAGGAAGACGACCCCTCCATCCCACTTGGAAGCCCACGACAAACCTCAGCATGCCCGTCACTCAACACGGTTGATTTGTCCGCATCAGATTGGCGCGCCAGGAAGGGAAGTTCGCATGGGAGGAAGGCGAAGGTTCTCCCTGTGACCCCATCAATTCTGCGAGGGAGACGATGGTGGCTACACGAGCACAGGAGGCTTCCTCCAGTCAAGCCGCGGAGCGCATTCCACAGGCTGAGCAATCGGAGGCCAACCTCCGTGTTCCGCCCCCTGCACAGATAAGCCAGCCTGACCGGCTTGAGGTTCTGGCTCACCAGGTCCAGGACCTGATGACAATGGTACGGGGACTGCAAGAGCATTGTTTGACTGCTGCACCTCAACCCCTGCGCCCGATGAAGGGGTGCGGGGGACAGTCCAGTCTCACCAAGGCGGGACCCCGCCTGAGGTCTCCCGCCGCTCACCCCCTGAACCTCGTCGCCGAGAGGCCTCGAAGCGACGGCGGTCCCCCTCTCGCCACTCCGATCGTTCCCACCATCGGCCGGAGGAGAGAGAGTCCAGACGGGTGCGTTCCTTACGCCGGCGATCTTCTTCAGCTTCTTCTTCCGATTCATCTCGAGATGGCGCCCTCAGGAAGACTACCCGTCGGGCCGAGCAACGACTCGATGAGTATCATCGACGGTTGGAGGAGCTTAGCCGTCAGATCGCTAATCCTCACGGGACAGACTATGAGCATCGCCCCCCACTTTCCCAGCGTATCATGGAGGAACCGGTCCCGCCCCGCTTCCGTCTCCCCCAACTGGATCCGTACGATGGCACGACGGACCCACTGGACCACCTGGAGAGCTACAAGGTCCTCATGCAGGTCCAGGGAGCAACGAACTCCCTTTTATGTATCGCCTTTCTGGCCACCCTTCGCAAGGCGGCATGCGCGTGGTATTCCCGCCTGCCTCCACGCAGCATCAACTCGTTTTGGCAACTCGAGCGATCTTTCCTGGCCCACTTTGATGCTTGCCGAAAGATCCCACAAGTGGCCGATAGCCTATTTGCTGTCCAGCAGAGGAGTGGTGAGACCATGAAGGACTTTGTCGCTCGGTTTAAGGAAGCAGCATTGGAGGTATACAACCTGGAAGATTCTGTAGCCACTTTGGCATTAAAGCGAGGGCTTCATCCCTCTAGGTTTGCCTATTCCCTGGACAAGAAGCCTCTGAGTTCTTATGCCGAGCTTCTGAGTCGAGCACAGAAGTACATCCGCGCCGATGAGGTGGATTCTTCCAGGAGGAAAGCTGACAAGAACACCAGTAAGAAACCACCGCCTACTGATCATGCCGGAGCACGACCTCGAAAGCCTGAGCCTCCTCACCGCTCAGATCGCCGACCACATACGCTTGTTCCTAAGGAGCAATTCACTCCCCTCATGGCTCCTATATCTCACATCCTACTAGAGATCGAGGAGGAACCTTATTTCAAGCGTCCGGCTCCCTTAAAATTTGGAACCCCCCGCAACAAGGAGTTTTACTGCCGGTACCACCGAGACTATGGTCACGAAACCGAGGACTGCCGCCATCTGAAGAAGGCCATTGAGGAGCTGGTTCAACAGGGTCACCTGGGCAAATTCGTTCAAAGGGGAAACCTTTCCACTTCGGGTCCATCGGTGCCTCCGATACTTTCGGCCGGCGTGGACAATGCTCCAACGGAGAAGACCATAGCAATGATTTCCTGGGGGGCAGGTGGCGGTTAAAAGAGACAGCAAGAGGGAATAGATTCTGTAATTCCTTTCTTTGGAAAGGATTTAGATGGGGTAGTTAATAAGCATGACAACAGCGTCATTGTGTTCATGACTATAGCCAAACATCCTGTAAAAAGAATTTTAGTTAATAGTGGGAGTTCGGTGGATGTTTTGAGCTATGAGGCTTTTGTTCGAATGAATCTGTCGAAGTCTTCCCTTCGACCCATCGCCGCGCCTCTAATGGGCTTCACTGGAGACTCGGTGAGCGTGGAGGGGGAGATCGCCCTCCTAGTCACGGCTGGGACCCCTCCATGTCAAAGCACCATGGTTATAAATTTCTTGGTGATCCAGGTCCCACTGGCTTATAACGCTATATTAGGGAGACCAGGATTGAATTTGCTAGATGTCGTGATCTCCACTAAGAGATTATTGGTAAGGTTCCCCACTGATGAAGGAGTCGGAGAGATGAAAGGGGAGCAAAGCCCACCACCGCTTTGCTATCATTTGTCTCCCAGCCCACTGGAAGCGGCGTCGGCAATAGCCTCTGAGCCGCTCAATCCCCGAGAGCTGGGAAGGAGGGGAGAGCCAGCCGAACACCTCCTGACCCTCCCCTTGGGGGATGACCCGGCAAGGACTGTTTAGGTGGGGGCGTTGCTTCCAGAAGAGGCACGTGATCGACTTCTTACTTTCCTGCGTGCCAACACCGACGTCTTTGCATGGTCGTCCTTAGACATGCCGGGCGTCCCCAAGGAAGTGATCACCCATCAGCTCAACCTCAGGCCAGAGTGTCGGCCAGTCCGACAGAAAAAAAGAAACTTCGCTCCAGATAGACAGAAAGCTATCGACAAGGAAGTTCACAAGTTAACGGCTGCAGGCCATATTCGGGAGGTCCATTACCCCGAATGGTTGGCCAACATGGTGCTGGTCCGTAAGACCAACGGGAGCTGAAGAATGTGCATGGATTTCACCGATCTCAACAAAGCATGCCCTAAGGACAGCTTTCCCTTGCCCCGGATCGATCAACTGGTGGACGCTACATCCGGGCATGAGGTCCTTAGCTTCATGGATGCTTTCTCTGGATACAACTAGATCAGGATGAATCCGACGGATGAAGAAGCTACCTCCATAACAGAGAAGGGGTTGTACTACTATAGGGTAATGTCTTTTGGGCTAAAGAACGCGGGAGCCACCTACCAAAGGCTAATGAACAAAGTCTTTGAAGGCCAGATAGGACGTAACATGGAAGTGTACGTGGATGACATGTTGACAAAGAGCGTCCACACCACCGACCATATCACGGACTTAACAGAGACTTTTGACAACCTTCATCGGTACCAGATGAAGCTGAACCCACGCAAGTGTGCATTTGGGGTGACAGTCGGAAAGTTCTTGGGTTTCATGGTAACCCGGTAGGGGATCGAGGCAACCCCGGACAAAGTTCAAGCCATTTTGGACATGAGGCCTCTCGCCAACAAGAAGGAAATACAGCGCCTGACGGGAAGGGTGGCCGCCTTAAGTCGCTTCCTGTCCAAGTCCGCTGAAAGATGTCTACCTTTCTTCAAGGCGCTCCGCAAGGTCAATGAATTCGAATGGATGAAAGAGTGTCAAGAGGCGTTCGAGGGGTTAAAGGAATTCTTATGTACCCCGCCGCTGCTAGCCAAGCCAACAGGTGGAGAAGAACTCCTTCTATACCTCGCAGCCTCTCCTGAAGCCGTTAGTTCTGTGCTGGTCCGCGTGGACACCAATGGCACGCAAAGGCCAATATAATACACAAGCAATGTGCTCCACGATGCAGAGATCAGGTACTCAAAGATGGAGAAGATTATCTTCACGTTGATCATGTCTGCCCAGTGTCTGCGGCCATACTTCCAAGCCCACCCGATCGCGGTGATCACAGACCAACCTCTGAAGACAGTTCTCGCTCGCCCGGATACTTCCGGCTGACTGGAAAGGTGGGCCCTTAAGTTAGGGGAATTCGATCTATCTTTTCGCCCCCGGTCGGCCATGAAGTCTCAAGTCTTGGCGGATTTTTTGGTCAAATGCACTTGGGAAGAGGAGCAACCTGAAGAACCTTCTACAAACCCTTAGCCTCTTGGAACCAGTGATGATGAATGGGTCCTTCATGTAGATGGGGCATTGAATTCTCAAGGGAGTGGAGCAGGCCTCATCTTGGCCAACTCGGATGGAGTTGTAACCGAGTGTGCACTCCGCTTCCTCTTTCCAGCCACTAATAATCAAGCAGAATATGAAGCTTTGTTGTCCGGGATGAGATTAGCTCAAGAGCTTGGGGTGAAACGCCTTAGGGAGTTCACCGACTCCCAACTGGTCGCTGACCAAATCGCAAGGGAATATGAAGCAAGGGATCCCATCATGTCCCGCTACTTGAGTATGGTGCAATCGCTAGCTTCTCCCTTGGCTTACTTTAGCATCAGCTACATCCCTCGACAGGAGAATGCTAGAGCCGATGCCTTATCCCATCTTGCCACCTTAGCTGATGGGATGCTGGGAAGAGCTTATGTAGAGCACTTAGAAGCCCCGAGTATTGACGCATCAAGAGAAACTCTACCAGTTAGCAGGAGCCTTCCTGGATGGACACCTATGTCTAGTACTTTACCGAGGGTACCCTCCCAGAAGACCCTGCCGAAGCCAGGAAACTTAAAAGACGGGCCCCAAAATTTTTCATAATGGAGGGAAAGCTCTATCGGAGGTCATTCTCATACCCAGTTCTCAGGTGTGTTGGTCCCACCGAAGCTAATTATATTCTACGAGAGATACATGAAAGTATATGTGGAAGCCATCTGGGGGGCAGAGCTCTTGCATACAAAGCCCTACGGCAGGGGTATTACTGGTTGACGATGAAGGAGGACGCCTCCGAACTTGTTAAGAGGTGTGACAGCTGCCAGCGCCATGCCAACATTCAACATCAACCGGCATCCCAGCTGACCCCCCTGGCCGCACCCTGGCCCTTCGCACAGTGGGGCATGGACATCCTGGGACCGTTCCCTCCAGCCTCCGGACAATGCAAGTTCCTAGTGGTGGCAGTCGATCATTTCACCAAGTGGATCGAGGCGGAGGCTCTCACCAAGATCACGGAGGGCAAAATAAGGACTTTCTTCTGGAAGTCTGTGGTGTGCCGGTTTGGGCTACCGCACATCCTCGTTACTGACAACGGCCGACAGTTTGACAACGCGGCCTTCCAGGAATTCTGCGTTGGCCTAGGCATCCATCATCGATTTACCTCCGTGGGGCACCCCCAGACCAACGGCGCAACCGAGGTGACCAATCGCATCATTCTCCAAGGGCTCAGGGCTCGGCTAGATGGCTGCAAAGGGCGCTGGATGGAGGAACTCCCCAGTATACTATGGGCCTACCACACGACGCCGCAAGCCCCTACTGGGGAAACTCCTTTCAGCCTGGTCTTTGGGACCGAAGCGGTCATTTCGGTGGAGATAGGAGTTCCCAGTCCCCGAATAGAATTATACCATGAAGAAAGCAACTCAAACCAGCTGCGAGCCGATCTAGATTTAGTGGAAGAATTGCGAGACCAAGCACAGCTTCGCATGGCGGCTTTCCGTCAGCGAGCGGCCAAGTACTATAATGCTCGAGTACGATCTAAGACGTTACGTTCTGGAGATCTCGTTCTACGAAGAGCTAAAGTATCAAAGCCAACAGAGGGGGGCAAGCTGGCACCGAAATGGGAAGGACCATACCGTGTCAAGGAGGTACTTCACCATGGGGCATACAAAGTTGAAGATATAGACAGGAAACCGCTTCCTCGTACCTGGAACATCGACAATTTATGCTGGTATTATCAGTAAGGCACTATCTTCATTAATTTGAATCTATTTGACAGATTGATGTTCGAAATGTTTGCATTATTTTTGAATGAGTATGCTCGGCACCAAAGACCGGCTCTCTGCGTCGGCACCAAAGACCGGCTCTGCGTTGGCAACTAAAGATCGGCTCCGCGTCGGCACTAAAGACCGACTCCGCGTCGGCAACTAAAGACCGGCTCTCCGTATCGGCAACTAAAGACCGGCTCCGCATCAGCAACTAAAGACCGGCTCCGCATCGGCAACTAAAGACCGGCTCTCCGCGTCGGCACTAAAGACCGGCTCTCCACATCGACAACTAAAGACCAGCTCTCCGCGTTGGCACTAAGGACCGGCTCTCCGCGTCAGCACTAAGGACCCGCTCTCCGCGTCGGCAACTAAAGACCGGCTCTCCGCATCGGCAACTAAAGACCGGCTCTCCGCGTCGACAACTAAAGACCGGCTTTCCGCGTTGGCACTAAAGACCGGCTCTTCGTGTCGGCAACTAAAGACCGGCTCTCCGCGTCGGCAACTAAAGATCGGTTCCGCGTCAGCAACTAAAGACCGGCTCTTCGTGTCGGCAACTAAAGACCGGTTGTCCGCGTCGGCACTAAAGACCGGTTGTCCGCGTCGGCACTAAAGACCGGCTCCGCATTGGCAACTAAAGACTGGCTCTCCGCGTTGGTACTAAAGACCGGCTCTCCGCATCAGCAACTAAAGACCAGCTCCGTATCGGCAACTAAAGACTGGCTTTCCACATCGGCACTAAAGACTGGCTCTCCACGTCGGCACTAAAGACCGGCTCTCCACATCGACAACTAAAGACCGGCTCTGCGTCGGCAACTAAAGACCGGCTCTCCGCGTCGGCACTAAAGACCGGCTCTCCGCGTCGGCAACTAAAGACCGGCTTCACATCGGCAACTAAAGACCGGCTCTTCGCGTCAGCACTAAAGACCGTTTCTCTGCATCGGCAATTAAGACCGGCGCCCCACGTCGGCACCAAAAACCGGCTCCCTGCATTGGTAATCCGGGACAATGTTTCGGCGCACAATCACATTTCGCGCGACCTATCTAACGAGGCACCATTGGTTGGTGATTCGCGACAACTCACATAGCTAAAGCTGATTATAACCAAAGGCATGCGATGAGGGTTAAAACATTCATTGATGGCTAAAAGTTTACAAAATTGCCGACCTAAGTCGGGCTTAGAGCAATACAAAAAAAAAAAACTACTAAGGGTCATTTGGGGCCGGGTCATCTTTAGGGACGTCATCTGGCTTCAGCCCTTCAATATCCTCGAGGTTGTAGAGTTCTTGGATTTTTTCCTTGCAGTCTTGGAAGCCGGCATCGTAAGCAAACGCCGCCGATTCGGCTAGCTCCTTATCAAAGGCTTTAGACTTTCTGAAATCCTCTACGGCCTCTGCAGCTCTTTTCTTCGCCTCGAGGGCTTTCCGCTCAGACTCGACGGCCTCCCTCTTGGCCTTAGTCACCGTCACCTCCAAGTCGGCAATCTTGGCGTCAGACTGGCGGGCGACCTCTTTGGCTGTGTCTATTTCAATGGAGGCGGAATCCAATCGAGTCTTCAAGACGCACATTTCTGATTCCACCACCTCCAGCCTCTCCTCGGCCATCCTTTGCTTTTCCTCGGCCGCCTGAGCGTTATCCAGCTCATTGGCTGCACAACGCTGGGCAACTTCCAGCGCATACTCGGCCTTCTCAGCTCTCAGCCGAATGGCTTCGACTTCGCCCTTTAGGGTGGCCCGGGTATCCTCCAAAGCCATCTCTGCCTTTTCTACCCTGGCCTGGAGTGATAGCATCTCCTCCCGCGACTGGTCGAGAGCAGCATCACTCAGGGTCCAAAGTTCCCTCATGGCGATCAAAGAGTTTAGTGCCTGAATGGAATGTCAATGTTAAAAAGCAAAATAAAACAAACGAAACAAAGAGGAAAAATGATAATGGAGCAAAGGCTCACCCAGAGATGTGCCACAGATGCCTCACGGAAGAAGGTGGCTCTCCCTTGATGCCGGAGAAACTCTTGCACCTCCACCACAGATGCTTCATCTAAGGCCCGCTCGGCCCAGCGGCTGTGGTTCGCCAACAATGATTGGAAGGAAGGGTCTACGCCCCTCCTTTCCCTTGGCATGGGGGCCGCGGAGGAGGATTCTGCCTCCGACTCTGCTGCCTCCGACCCCTTGGTTGGTGGAGGCGCTTCGGTTGTTGCCCCTACGGGGGGTAGGATAGCTGCGGGAGTTAGCCCTATTGTTGTAGGGACTTGCTCCGTCTCCACGGCTTCGGACGGGGGTGATGGCGCTTTTATGACCTGCTCAGGAGAAGGATCGAGCAGGATGACAGGAGGAACTGGAACTGAAGATGATCTTCTTTCTCCTATTTGGCTCCGCCCAGCTTCCTCGCCGGCCTCGGCCCTTACCGTGTCTTTCTTGGCGGGCTCGTCGGCTTGGGCTTTGGCTGCCTCACACACGTGCGGGGGACCCACCACTTTGGCCCTTTTAGCGTTGGCCTCACCATCGTCAGCTCTTCCAGTGTCGGCCTTCTTCAAAACCTTAGCGCGCATGGGGCTTCACAACTCTAGCCCCTCCAGCGTCGGCCCTCCCCGCGTCGGCCCTCCTTGGGATTTTGGCAATGGCCCTCCTCTCAGCAAGGGAATCATTCCCCGTTGCCTTCCTCTTCTTAGTGGCCGCCTGCCTGAGCTCGCGAAGCGATGGTGTCATCCTTATAAAGGCGGGAGATGAATTAAAAAAAAAAGAGAAGAAGAGGAAGAGAAAAAATCACCCAGAGGATATTAACACCCAGAGGATATTAACACCCCTTTCGCTGGTGATTGTGCGCTCACCCATCTCAGGGGCGGGGGGCATCTGATACGGCTGACCGTCTCCTCTGGGTGGTATTATCTTTTGCACGATTTCTGAAGATAATGATGTGACAGCAAAACCCAGAAAAGGAACTTTGGCTCCGGCCTCCAGCGATGGCCTTTGGCTCTGGCCTTTGGCTCCGACCTCCAGCGACGGCCTCCAGCGATGGCCTTTGGCTTCGACCTCCAGCGACGGCCTTTGGCTCCGGCCTCTAGCGATGGCCTTTGGCTCCGGCCTCCAGCGATGGCCTTTGGCTCCGGCTTTTGGCTCCAGCCTCCAGCGACGGCTCCGGTCCTAACTTGGTGCCTTTCTCGCATGCACAATGACCCGCCTCAGGCAATAGATCCCAAGATTCGAGGTCTATTGCCATGTACCTCGCTCACTGAAATCACGGGCAAGTGCTACCACGATCGGCGGTTACTGCTACAAGCGGTCCTCATCCAGCAACGGCTTAACCACTCGCCGTTCAAAGAAACTTATTTCAACAAGGAAGATTCGACGGTTCCAACAGAATGAGGTAAACGGGACCCCCCAGACAGGTATAAGAGGAGGACCCGAGCTCAATGCAAGGGGATCTCTCTCTCTCTCCCTATTTATCGCTCTCTATCTCTTAACTCAAATCTCACTACTACAGAACTGAGCGACAAGTTCACTAATTTGAGCGTCGAAGGGTCCTCGCTGGGAACACCGGCCGGGGACTTCTTGCAGGGTTCCGAAGAAGGGAGACGATCCCTCCATCCCACTTGGAAGCCCACGACAAACCTCAGCATGCCCGTCGCTCAACACGGTTGATTTGTCCGCATCACGTTGCACCCTGAATATTTGAGATCTCATGGACAAAACCCCCCATGGGAGGGATATCGCTGGTGGTAGCAGGCTCCGAGTGCATCTCATTGAGGCTCATCATGTGTGCTTGTGGCATTGGGAGATCGGGAAATGCCTTGTGCATTGCATGCATGCAGTGCAGAATCATATGCATCATGTGTAATGATTCATTTACACGTGCGAGGAACCCAACAAAAATTAATTTTTTATGGAGCAGAACTTATTGTGTGCAGGGTTTCTCGTGCGCGCGAATGAGTCACCACACGTGGTGCACAAAGCATGTTCCTTGAGAGATCATCTTATTTCCTAAAACTTGCACCACCTGAAACAATAATAAAAGGATTTAGTTTTGTGGACATACAAAGCTTAAAAGATAACAAACTAAAAAATATGTGATGTTTTACTTTCAAAAAAATACAACCAACTCTGTGTCACATGCATTCTTCCTATGAAAAAAAGCATTACATAAGAAGACTAAAAGAAAGCAAAGAATCCAGTAAATGTCAGAACTATCTTTATTTCAAAACTACCCCTTCTCCAGAAGTAGCTTTCTTTTTAAAGAAATAACAGAGAGAGTCTATTCTCAACATATGATTTTAGTTTTATAGATCTTATGAAAGGAATGCTAGATCCTTTTAATCTAACATTCTTTATATATATATATATTCTTTGAATATTTTTCAAAATACTAATGCTAAGCTAAATGCAGAAAGTAAACAAAAATTTTATTGATTATAAATAATACTTATAGGCAACTCTTGGAGTTCATGAACTAAGCGGGCTTACAGAAGAGTTCCGCAGCTCCTCAAGGCTCAATGCATAACACTATTTTCTTGTGAAAAGCACTTGCTTGCTTTTCACTTTACTCCCTTCGCTCACTCTCTTCTGAGGCATTTTGTGGTGGTGGCTATCGATTCTCCATACGATATTTGAATGTCTTGCTATTACAACTCCTTACTACTTATAGACTTTGGGATAAATTTCAGATGGAATGAAAAGAACTACGTGCACTTATAGTTTTGCAACAGTAATATTCTTTGATCAACGATATTTTAAAGAATAAAGCATAACGGACTAAATAAACTATGATGAATTACACAAACTTGTACAAATGTTCGAAGTCCTTTCAGAATCTAAGAAAAGTAGGAAATTTGTGACAGTAATTTTATGTATAAGTGATCTAAGGCAAGACAAAAGAAGTGAATTCTTGCGTCACCGAGGAATTTGTGACTTTTTTTTTTTTTTTCAATTTTAGGCTAGCTAGGTGGATTAGACTTAGAAAAATAATAGCCTATGATTGCATATAAAATTTCTGCATTGAAAATTTGTAGTTATGGTAATAAATAAAAATAATTAAATTAAATTAAAAAATAAAATGGGTACTGGCAGCACGAAATGAAACGGATTGGTTCGGAGGAAAAAACCGCATTGCGTTCATACGCTTATTAAAATAATCAGTCGCGATCCGACAGCAGTCCCAGCGTCAACCAAACACAGTCGCCACGTTCTCTTCCTCTCGTCCCCACTCACTCTTCCTCCTCGCCCTTTATTTTTTTGCCCCCAACATCCGCGAAATATCTTTCTAAAGCAGCGCTTGCGGCCTCTTCCATTTGCCACCCCACTCCCGCCGGCGGTTAATTAATTCCGTTGAATCCTAACATTTGAAAGCTATTCCATTACACTCTAATAATCGAGGGAAAAAAAACCCATAAATTCGTCCACCAGCGATCTCTCCGCTCGCCATCTCTTCTCTTCAACGCCGCCGACCGCCGACCGCCTCCCTTTCCTTCCCTATCGTGGTTTGCCACCCATCCCTCGACAAGGAAGACTCCACCCACCTCGTCCTCCTCACCTCCACCACCCACGCCTCCCTCGAAACCCTAGAGGACCCCGATCCCCCTCTGTCCGCCGCCATCGTCGTCAACGCCTGGGACCTCATGGACGGCCTCGACGACCTCCTTTCCTTCAGCTCCTCATCCTCCTCCTCCTCCGCCGCCTCCAAGAATCCCTACCTTCTTCCCCGATCCCTCACCTACAACCACTACCGCACGTTGAAGGCCAAGGACGAGCACCCGGCCGTCAGGTCCCTCCGAAAGCACCTAGCCAACGAGCCCAAGCGCCCCCAGGTCGTCCTCTACTCCACCTCCCTCCGCGGCATCCGCCGGACCCACGAGGACTGCCGCGCCATCCGCGCCATCCTCCTCGGCTTCCGCGTCGCCGTCGACGAGCGGGACGTGTCTATGGACGCCGCCTACCGGCGGGAGCTGCAGGCGCTGCTCGAAAAGGGGCGGCCTTTCGCGCTCCCCCAGGTGTTCGTCGGCGGGCGGTGCCTCGGCGGGGCGGAGGAAATCCGGCAGCTCCACGAGGCCGGGGAACTGGAGCGGATGCTCGAGGGGGTCGCCCGCCGGGATCCTGCGTTCGTGTGCGGCGGCTGCGGCGGGGTTCGCTTCGTGCCCTGCCCCAATTGCAGCGGCAGCCGCAAGGTGTTTGTGGAAGAAGAGAGGAGGATGCGGCGCTGCGAGCAGTGCAACGAGAATGGATTGGCGCGCTGCCCTGACTGCTGCTAGATTGCTATAAACTGGATGTTTTTTTTTTTAAAAAAAAAAAGTGAATTTCTTATTGGGGGCCAATTTGAAAGGAATTCAATTGCACCTGATTGCTTCTTGGTGAGGGAGGGGTGGGAATCAATCAACATCATGTATATAGAAGTAGTGGTTTCTTTGGTATAGGAGAAATTTAGGGTTTTTGGTAATGGTGATTACTGAAGGAGAAAAGGCATCTGTGCTCTTGTCCTTTGCGATGATGGAAACAAAATTATTTAGTTGAAACTATAGCAACTAATAATCTATGTAAATATGGAGCTTGGTTTGATTAACCTGGTGTTGGGGTGTGGAAGAACTGTAGTTCATACCTTTTATTAATTGGTAAACACATGCTGTGATTTTGTTTTCTAGCTTAGTTGCCAAATGAACATACATTCACTTGTGTTATTTAAAAAAAAAAAAAAAAATTTGCAGGTTATCAGTGCAAGTTGTTAGTTGTGTAAGTTGTTAGTTGTGTTAAATAAATACCTTTGGGTATGCTTGTTTGGTGTTGGTACTTTTGCAAGTATCACATGCGTGTAATCTTCAAGAAAGTCTTTATGTGGAGCCAGATCAAGTCTCATATCCCTGCCCATATCTAAGTGTTGTTCCATGTAGCTACTGCAGGACAAATTGAAAGTTTTCTGGTAACATGGATTCTAAGGCCTCTCGCAGCAGCCTAAGATGCATGCATGAAGGTATGTGTTGTGTTTTAGGGGCATGTGATATTAGTTTAGTTTTGGGAATCTTATCTTGAAGTAGAGCAATTAATTTGTGGCTGTGCTTGTAAGAAAAGGGAGATATAATTTGGATTGCCCTGGAAGAACAGCGTAGTTATTCTTTATATGCTATTTTGTTCTTGATGCAATTGATCATCCTTTTCGTGTGGTTAAATATCCACAAACGTAGCCCTGATTTGTATTGATATGGTCTGTAGATATTTTAGCTGAGGAATCGGCCCTCTCCTTTGACTTTCCGGTTGGTTTGGTCCGTGTTTTTGATGGTTAATAATTCTTCTGATATCTAGTGTCATCTTCTTCTGTTGCTTCTTATAATTTGTGCTCCTTTTGGATTATAATGGATTTAGAAAACCTTTTAAAGCCGGAGTTTTACATGGATTTGTGGATTTTTTTTTTGACTTATTTGATATAATATTTTGCTGTTCTACATGTGATGGATGGTTCTTTTAAGCCTGCATTTTGTTGATTGCTTGTTAATCTTGTGACAATAATGCTAAGTACGTACAACAATGCTAAGTACAGTTTTAAACCTAAATTTTTATTCAAAAATTTTTAATTATATCTAAGTAGACAATTATCCTTATATTTATAAATTATTATATTTAAAATATTTATTTATATATTTAAAAATATTATAAATAAGAATATACTAAAATAAATAATAAAATATAAATATTTTAAATCAATTAAGTAAAAAAAGATGAGAAAAAGATTTGGTTATTATTTAAATAAGATTTTATTCAATAAATTAATAAAAATAATTGAAGTGAAAAATATTTATGTACGTTATACTGAATTGGATTTGAATTAGAATAGATTAAAAAAAATATAAGATTCAGTCTTGAACCAAAATTTACATCAGATTTTATTTTCAAACCCAATACAATCCATGGATTTTTAAATATGGGTTAGGTCAGGTATGACCGGGTTAGGATCCAGTCAGCTTGACAAAGAAACTTGTTGAGCTGTAATATTTAGCTCATTAATTTTATTTCGCTATGAAGTAAATGGAGCTCAGAACAAAAACACTCTCCCATATAATATTTATTCTATTTTTTATTTTTTATTATTATATATATTAAATCATTCTTTGCAGTGCATTAATCTTAGATTTATATTACAAATATTTAAATTATTTTTAAATTTATTTTAATTTATTTTTTGGTCTCCGTCCAAGTCGTCCTCCCTCACTTCAACATTTTTAAATGAAATTAATAACAAGTTAGAAGTCTATTTGGAAAATATTGACTCCTAATTCGAGAGGGCCCTAATTGTTTTATTTTATGAAGAGTCTGCAGCACAACTGTTTTTCCAGTCAAATTTTCAAGTCAAGTCAAGCATGGATTAGTCCCAAACCAAGGGATAGATTATCATTTTTCCTTTTAGACCTCCAGTCATATACTCCAATAGTCATCCTTCGCCTATTGAACCCATTCAAGGCTCCAGCAAGAATCCAACAATTTCCATCCAATTTTCTTTTTCCCAACCTTCAGTCATACTGCTCTAATAGTCAGCCATCCTTGGCCATTGGACCCCATCCAAGGCTCCAATAAGAATCCAACAACTTACATCCAATTTTCTGTTTCCTGACTTCCAGTCATACTGCTTTAGTAGTCATCCTTGGTCAATTGACCCCCCATTCAAGGCTCCAATAAGAATCCAACAATTACCATCCTTCTTCTTCCTTGACCTCTAGCCAATCAAACCCTAACCAAGGCTCCAAGAAGAATCCAACAACAAGTTGCATAATGTCAGTTCAAGAATAGATCTATTTTTTTCTGAACTTGTTTTTTATAGAGGGTAATTGGAGGTTGATTGAACATTGCCCACCATTCTTCCTGTAGAGGGATTCACTGTGTTAAGCTTATTTCACAAGGCCAGCCACATGAAGAACTTGATTTTTTTTCTTGGGGCCATTGCTTTCTAAAGTTCCAGGGCTATGGGGTGGACTACTCCTTGATTGACAAATCTGTAAAATGATTTGACTGAGTGAAACGTTTTCTTCAGTCCATCTCCAAGTTGTTTCGTCCTGGCAATCCGAAAGGGAAATGCTTTGAAGGAGATCAGCAAGGTTCATCAATTCCTTCAGAGTGTGTCGAGAGTGGTACATTTAAACTTACATTCCAGCTTCCAGTTTCTAGGTCCTAATACTCTGCCATTATAGCTTAATTATCGTCCACATCTTTATGTCATCCTTGAGAATTTTAATCTTGGGCTGATCTAGAACGAATCATGGTTTTAGCAAATCAATATTGTCAGTGCTCTTGAAATTTACTTTTTCCTATTGTTATTGAAGTCCTTAATTTATTCTATGATAATAAGCCAATCTTATTTGCTCTTTCCATGGCTGTTCCTGTCTATTTAGCCTTCTCTAAATCCACATAGAGAGCAGAAATCAATTCAATTTGGCCATATACAAAATGCCAAGTTCCCCTTCTATTTTCTTTTTGAATACAATTTTCCAGTTGACCAAGTTTGAAATCAGAGAGGCACTGAATTTTCCACCTCACAACAAGTTTTTCTCCTCATAGTCTATCTTGACTGGTAGCCATGACAGCAGGAAGAAAGAGACAGATATAGTAGACAATAGAAATTGAAATCACTGGATTCATCAGTGTGAGTTCCCCTCCCATTGAGAACAATTGTTGCTTCCATCTAGCTAATCATTAACTTATTTAAGAGAGTGAGCTAATCAAAAAAGTTTATGGGACATTGCAACCTAGCTATAATGCAGCCAGCAGCTGTTCTTTATCAGCAGTTGTTCAAAAGATCGCACCATGGACTCTTTCAAAATTGATTGTTATCAGTGGCAAGCTGGAAGCCCATGAGGATTAGTTTGAAATTGAGTAAAGTTACCTAGCATGGATTTGCTTCATAGAAAAAGTGGCAAGCTGGAAGCCCACGAAGATTAGTTTGAAATTGAGTTACCTATCATGGATTTGCTCTATAGAAAAAGTATTGATAGTTTGAAATTGAGCTACCTGGCATGGATTTGCTTCATAGAAACAGTGTCGAACATTCACTTATTGGAGACTTGGTATTCTCACCGTTTTTAGATTTTGGTCCTAGTCCTCCAATATAACCTGAAGCACAAGCCTTGTCTAGAATCCTTTTTAAGGATATTAGAGATCAAGATAAATAGACATGTTAAGAGAGGACAACAGTTACACCCTAGATCCAAGGATGGATCGAGGATGTAGAACCGGGTTGCAGAACCCAGTCCCTTCGCTGTGTCGACGCCGGTTCAAGCCCTGCGGCGTGCCCACCGCCTCGCCGGGCCTGAGCCCCGGCCGACAACCCCACCGGCACCGGGGCGGCGTCCGGTGGGGTGCCGGAAGAGAGAGAGAAAAGCAGGGACGAGAGAAAGAAGCCTGGGAAGATGGATTTACCGGCGGTCCGATCCTTGGTTTGGGCCCGGCGGCGTGCTCGCGCTTCGCCGGGCCTGAGCCTTGGTCGGCGACCTCCACCGGCGCCGGGCTTGCGTCCGGTGGAGGTCCGGCCGGCCATGGTGGCCGGCCGTGCCGCCGGCACGCATCGTGGCCACGGAAAATAGTGAGAGAGAAAGAGAGGAAGAAAGAGGAAATTGGGAAGAGAGAGAGAAGGAGGGGAGGCCGAACATGGCGGCGGCCGGCTCTGGTCCGGCTAACGATGGTCGGACCGACGCCAATTTGGCCAGAATTGGCGCCAGCACCGTGGAAGACGCGCGGGCGATGAAAGAGAAAAAGGGAGATTCAGAGAGGAATTGATGAGAGAGAGAGGGAGGGGGAGGCTGGCCGCGGCGGCGGCCCACCCCGGTCCAGCCAACGGCGGCCGGGTCGCCTCCAATTTGGCCGGCGGCGGCCCTGGCCGCCGGCACAGCTCTCGGCTCCTCTGTTTCAAAAGAAACAGAGGAGCGGGGGGGGGGGGGGGTAATGAGGATTAATGGGCCGGTTGGACCGTTTGGCGATTTGGGCTTATTGGGCTGGTTCAGGAGCCCAATTTGAGCAGCATTTTGGGCCCTGTATCGGGCCGAGAATGGTAAAGTAAATATATGGCCCGAATCAGGATTGATTCTAGTTTCTAAGGATAATTTTGTTTCCCTATTTAGGTATATACGTTAAGAGATATTTGAGGCCAAAGTTGAGCCCGTGAAGTGGTTTATGTAGAGTTTAAGAATTATTTTATAATTCAGATTTTAGAAATTTAATAATGAAAAATGATACTATAGGTTTCCAGGTATCCAATTAGCGAGTTATCAATTGGAATTTACGTACTGCGGTAAGTAAGTCAAGTATTATAATTTTATTAATTATTTAATTTGTGAACTGTGAACTTACAGTTAAATATAATTATGTTAATTTGGCAAAATCATGTTGTTACTATGATAATATGTAATTATGATAATGACAGTAAAACTTTATGTGTCGCCGCGGTTCTCACATGACAGATTATCATATGACAGATTATCACATTATCACATGACAGATTATCACATGACAGATGACAGAATACTGGTACCAGGACCCTTCCTTTTAGGGGATATTTAAGAGTGATACACAAGATGTGTGTTGTAGGGCCGTGGGACACATAAGAAAAATAATGACAGTAAAACAATGTTTTGTTTACATCGCATATATTCTAGTAATTATTATTGAATTAAGTTTCAAATTAATTGATTTGATGACATGAACCTGCTGATAGCATAATAAATAAAATTTTGAAATTATATTAGGCTTACTTATTGAGTGTGAGCTCATAGAATTCTCATAATGTTTTTCAGAGCCTCATGAATGAAGAAGGATAATTGGCATGGAAGAAGCTTCTATTAAATAGACTTAGTTTCATTCCATTGATTTAGTTCAGATTGCTTATGTGTAGGGCAATAGCCCAAGACTGATAATTATGGTTTGTAATAAATCATGGATGTGAATTTTGCTTTATATTGATTTATGTGATGAAGTTCGAGACACCTTGTATGCCTGGCATGCGGCGGGTTATCATCCTTGTTCAAATTTTGGGACTGGGGCATGACAGCTTTAGTGGTATCAGAGCCTGGTTATGACATTAGGGACATATACATGATGACACTTTAGGCAAAACACTAGAGTGACATAGAGACAAATTATAAATTTAAAGGAATCTCAGAAATTATGCTTTGAAAGCCTAACAATTAATGTTTACAATGATATTAATTACAACTAATTTATCCAGAAATAAGAATGGCACGTCGCACTAGAAGTTGATAAAATGATGAGAGTTCCCAGGTTGGTAATGCTGGCCAATCGGGAGGTCTAGAAGCCACCGGAGCTGCTGCCCCTGCCAATTCAGTCGGGACTGATCAGCAGCAACTCCAGACCGAGATGCTTCAGGTTCTCTCGGGTATGGCACAGTCGATGCGGGACTTGCAGCACTAGATTCTGCAGGCCTTATCCGCTCATTCTACTCACACTGCTCCGCAGACACAGCCTGCCCCTCCTATTCCATAGACTCAGCCTGACTCTACTGCTCCACAGACCCAGCCTACTCCATCTCAATCCTGAATAGGGGTTGGCCGCAACTTTGCAGACTTCAAGAAATTTGCCCCTGCCCCTTTCTCTGGATCCACCAACCCTGTTGATGCTGAGCGGTGGGTGCAAGACATGGAGAAGGCTTTTATGGCCCATGGTAGTCAGGATATGGAGCGGATCAGATTTGCCACCTATCTTCTCCAAGGAGAAGCCTATGATTGGTGGTTAGTCGAGGAGCAGCGTCGGAATGGACAGATTATTTCTTAAGGAGAGTTTAGAGAGATATTCTTCGACAAATACTTCCCCAGGAGTGTACAGAGACAGATGGAATCAGAGTTTATCAAATTGGAGCAAAAGGATCTTTCTGTGGCCCAGTATGAAGCTGAGTTCACCAGGTTGGCCCGTTTTGCTCCAAATATTGTGACCAATGAAATAGCCAAGGTCACCAGATTCACTGAGGGACTGCGACCCAGACTGAGGCAAGCGTCAATGCATTTGAGCTTCTCACTTACAGTGCTGTAGTGAATAAGGCCTTGGTGATTGAGAGGGATATGAATGCTGTTCAAAAGGATTGGGAGCTGGAAGAAGAGAAAAGGGCCTACTTCTGGCCAATCCTCTGCTCAGGCCAAGAAGAAGGGTACACAGCAGACTCTAGCTGAACCAAAGAATAAGGAGACTCGTTGCATTCATTATGGTAACTCCCACCCTGGAAAGCCTTGCCGTAGAGTGACTGGTGCTTGCTTTGTCTGTGGGAAAACTGATCACAAGATTGCTACATGTCCCTTTCGGAAGGATCATCAGCCTTCTTCAAGTCAAGGAATGAGCCAGCAATAGCAGCAGCAGCCACCGAGGACCCAGGGATGGGTCTTCAACCTCACTCAGTAGGACACTGCCGCATCTAATTCTGTGGTGACAGGTATACCCTTTAATATTATATCTAGTATTACATTCTTATCTAGTGCAATGCATTGACAGTTAATTAACAGTAGGTGCAATCCTTAATGTTAAAACAAATTACACTTATGTCCATGAATGATTAAAGTAGGTACTGCTTACGCTCAAACTTTAATTGACCCGGGTGCTACGCATTCTTTCATATCTGACATCTATCTTGACAAGAATGCATCATTGACACCTATTCCTCTGGAGCAAGAGCTGCATATTGCGCTTCCAAATGGAGATGTTATGGAAGTTGGCACAGTATGCAAATCTTGCCCAATTATCTTGGAGAATAGGAGGTTGAATGCTAATCTCATTGTCCTCCCACTGAAGTTTTTCTATGTTATCCTTGGAATGGATTGGTTGGCCTCCTGTCGTGCTTCAGTAGACTACTTCAGGAAGACTGTCAACTTTAAAATTCCAAGCCTGCCTAAATTCAGTTTTATTGGTGGTCAGAAATACCTAGCCTCAGTGTTCATATCAGCGATGCAGGCTGAAAAGTATTTGATGAGTGGTGGTCAAGGATTTCTTGCTATAGTCAAGGACCATCAGCAGAAGAGACCAAGTTGGAGGATATTCCTATAGCTCGAGAATTCCCTGATGTCTTCCCTGAGGATTTGACTAATTTACCTCCTGATCGGGAAGTCGAGTTCTCTATTGATCTAGTTCCTGGAACTGGACCTATATCAAAGGCCCCTTACCGTATGGCCCCGGCTGAGCTAAAAGAACTGAAGAATCAACTGCAAGAGCTCCTAGATCGAGGATTTATTAGACCCAGTTCTTCTCCTTGGGGTGCTCCAGTTCTATTTGTTAAGAAGAAGGATGGCAGTCTTCGACTCTGCATTGATTACCGGGGAATTAATAAAGTAACAGTGCGAAATAAGTATCCTCTGCCAAGGATTGACGACTTGTTTGATCAACTTCAAGAAGCCCGGATATTCTCAAAGATTGATCTTAGGTCCGGGTACCATCAGCTCAAAGTCAAAGAAGGGGATGTGCCAAAGACATCATTTAGAACCAGATATGGCCACTATGAGTTCTTGGTGATGCCGTTTGGGTTAACTAATGCCCCAACAGCATTCATGGACTTAATGAACAGAATTTTTAAACCATATCTGGATTAGTTTGTGGTGGTTTTCAATGATGATATTCTGATATATTCCAAGAGCCATAAGGAGCATGAGGACCACCTGAGAATCGTGCTACAGATTCTTCGAGAGAAGAAGCTCTATGCCAAGCTACAGAAGTGTGAGTTTTGGTTGGATCAAGTATCTTTCTTGGGTCATATAATCTCTAAAGATGGTGTATCTGTGGACCCAAAAAGATTGAAGCTATCGTTAACTGGAGCCGACCTTCCAATATGGTAGAAATCAGAAGCTTCTTGGGGTTAGTCGGATATTACCGAAAATTTATGGAGAATTTTTCTCGCATTGCTCTACCCCTAACTCGCTTAACCCAAAAGCGAGTGAAGTTTGACTGGATAGTGGAGTGTGAGGAAAGTTTTCAGGAGTTAAAGCAGCGCCTGGTGTCAGCTCCCATTCTTGTTCTTCCAATAGGATCTAAAGGTTTTATTATATATACTGATGCCTCTTGGAAAGGATTGGGATGTGTTTTAATGCAGAATGAAAGAGTGATAGCTTATGCCTCCAGACAACTAAAACCTTATCAGTAGAATTATCCTACCCATGATCTGGAATTGGCTGCTGTGGTTTTTGCTCTGAAGATTTGGCAGCATTATCTATATGGAGTTTCATGTGATGTGTATACAGATCATAAGAGTTTAAAATACATCTTCACACAGAAGGAGCTAAATTTAAGGTAGAGGAGGGGTTGGAACTATTGAAGGATTATGACCTGAATCTACAGTATCATCCTGGGAAGGCCAATGTAGTAGCTGATGCCTTGAGCAAAAAATCATCTTCTGAGTTAGCTGCTATGATTACTTCCCAGCCTCACGTATTGAGAGATCTAGAGAAGTGGGAGGTTGGTCTGAGAGTACAGCAATCTGATGGGCTTGTTGCAGCACTTGTACTCCAGCCGACCTTAGTTGACAGAATCAAGTCCTTCCAGATGGAAGATCCAGATCTACAAAGGATTAAAGAAGTGGTACAGTCAGGAGTTCAGAATGAATTTTATGTAATGGAGATGGATCCCTGAAATTTGAAGGAAGATTTTGTGTGCCAAACATTGAGGAGCTAAAGGCTGAAATTTTGAAGGAGGCTCACTACTCTCCCTATATTGTGCATCCAGGTGGCACTAAGATGTACATAGACTTAAAGGAAAATTTTTGGTGGAAAGGCATGAAGAGGGAGATTGCTCAGTATGTGGCCAAGTGCTTGGTGTGTCAGCGAGTGAAAGCCGAGCATCAAAGGCCTGCGGGACCTCTTCAATCTCTGATGATTCCACAGTGGAAATGGGAAAAGATTACAATGGACTTTGTGACTGGTCTGCCCAAATCCCCTAAGAGCAACGATGCAGTTTGGGTTATTGTGGACAGACTAACAAAATCAGCTCATTTCCTACCTTTCAGAGTTAGGGTCTCTAGTGAAAGATTGGCTAATTTGTATATTGAGCATATCGTGAGACTCCATGGTGTTCCGGTATCTATTGTATCAGATGGAGATACCAGCTTTGTATCCCAGTTTTGGAAGAGTCTTCAGAAGGCCATGGGAACCAAACTAAACTTCAGTACAGCCTATCATCCCCAGTCAGATGGACAATCAGAGAGGACCATACAGATTCTGGAGGACATGTTGCGAGCCTGTGTGATGGACTTGGGTGAAGCTTGGGATAACCACTTACCTTTGATGGAGTTTGCATATAATAATAGTTACCAAGCCAGCATCCAGATGGCTCCATTTGAAGCTCTGTATGGTAGGAGGTGCAGATCTCCTATATGTTGGGATGATGTGGGGGAAAGGAAATTGCTAGGCCCTGAGCTGATTCAGCAAACAGTAGATAAGGTGCATTTGATCAGGGAGCATCTTCGTACAGCTCAGAGCAGGCAAAAGAGCTATGCTGATGTCAAAGAAGGGAATTGGAATTCCAGGTTGGGGATCATGTCTTCTTAAGGGTATCACCAACCAAAGAGGTGATGAGATTTGGGATTAAAGGAAAGTTGAGTCCACGTTATATTGGACCTTTTGAGATCTTGGGCAGAGTCGGAGAGGTTGCTTACAGCCTGGCACTGCCTCCGATTCTATCTGGGGTACACAATGTTTTTCATGTATCTATGTTGACGAAGTATATCTCTGACCCCAGCCATGCCATAGCGTATGAGCCTATACAGTTGAGGAAAGATTTATCATATGAGGAGCATCCTGTGCGTATTGTAGACTGCAAAGATCAGGTTCTGAGACGGCGTACCATTCCCTATGCAAGGTGCAATGGAGTAATCATTCTGAGAGGGAGGCTACTTGGGAACTGGAGGAAGAAATGAAAGAAAAGTATCCACAACTATTTATATCTTAAAATAGTTAATGATTGAAAACTGTTAGCTTTAGTTGATTGTTAGTCCTTGGGACAAAAAAAAAATGGACTTTTAATTTTCTCTAATAAAAGTTATCAATTTCGAAGCCGAAATTTTTATAAGGAGGGCAGAATGTAATCCCCTAGATTTCTTAACTGCTCGTGAGAGTTATCACGAGATCAGGAAGATAGACTCTATATTTAAATTCCAAATATATCTAACTAATAGAGTCCTTGATTTGGGGACTCTGCATTGCCTATAAAAGATCATGTGGAAACCTCCTTCCCATCATACGTGAATGCCTCCTTCTCATCGTCTTCTCGTGCGGACGTTTCTTCCCCAGCGCGCCTGCTTCTGGTAAGTCCCCTGTCCATGCCTGGGAGAGAGAAGGTTAGAGAGAGAAAGTTAAAAAAAGGGAGAGACAGGGAGGAACCGGGTTGCAGAACCCAGTCCCTTCCCTGTGTTGATGCCGGTTCAGGCCCGGCGGCATGCCCGCCGCCTCGCTGGGCCTGAGCCCCAGCCGACAACCCCACCGACACCGGGGGCGGCGTCCAGTGGGGTGCCGAAAGAGAGAGAGAGAGAAAAGCAGGGACGGGAGAAAGAAGCTTGGGAAGATGGATTTACCGGCGGTCCGATCCTTGGTTCGGGCCCAGCGGCGTGCTCAATGCTTTGCCGGGCCTGAGCCTTGGTCGGTGACTTCCACCGGCGCCGGGCTTACGTCCGGTGGAGGTCCGGCCGGCCATGGTGGCCGGCCGTGCAGCCGGCACGCATCGTAGCCTCGAAAAATAGTGAGAGAGAAAGAGAGGAAGAAAGAGGAAATTGGGGAGAGAGAGAAGGAGGGGAGGCCGGACAAGGCGGCCGGCTCTGGTCCGGCCAACGGTGGCCGGACCGATGCCAATTTGACTGGAATTGGCGCGGCACCGTGGAAGACGCACGGGCGATGAAAGAGAAAAAGGGAGATTCAGAGAGGAATTGATGAGAGAGAGAGGGAGGGGGAGGTGGCCGCGGCAGAGGCTGGCCCCGGTCCGGCCAACGGCGGCCGGGCCACCTCCAATTTGGTCGGCGGCGGCCCTGGCCGCCGGCACAGCTCTCGGCTCCTCTGTTTCAAAAGAAACAGAGGAGCGGGGGGGGGGGGGGGGTAATGAGGATTAATGGGCCGGTTGGGCCGTTTGGCAATTTGGGCTTATTGGGCCGGTTCAGGAGCCCAGTTTGAGCAGCGTTTTGGGCCCTGTATCGGATCGAGAATGACAAAGTAAATATATGGCCCGAATCAGGATTGATTCTAGTTTCTGGAGATAATTTTGTTTCCCTATTTGGGTGTATACGTTGAGAGATATTTGAGGCCAAAGTTGGGCCCGTGAAGTGGTTTAGGTAGAGTTTAAGAATTATTTTATAATTCAGATTTTAGAAATTTAATAATGAAAAATGATACTGTAGGTTTCCAGGTGTCCAATTAGCTGAGTTATCAATTGAAATTTACGTACTGAGGTAAGTAAGTCAAGTATTATAATTTTATTAATTATTTAATTTATGAACTGTGAACTTACAGTTAAATTTAATTATGTTAATTTGGCAAAATCATGTTGTTACTATGATAATATGTAATTATGATAATGACAGTAAAACTTTATGTATCACTGCGGTTCTTACATGATAGATTTCTCACATGACATATTATCACATGACAGATTATCACATTATCACATGACAGATTATCACATGACAGATGACAGAATACTGGTACTAGAATCCTTCCTCTTAGGGGATATTTAAGAATGATACACAAGATGTGTGTTGTAGGGCCGTGGGACACATAAGGAAAATAATGACAGTAAAAAATGTTTTGTTTACATCGCATATATTCTAGTAATTATTATTGAATTAAGTTTCAAATTAATTGATTTGATGACATGAACCTGCTGATAGCATGATAAATGAAATTTTGAAATTATATTAGGCTTACTTATTGAGTGTGAGCTCATAGAATTCTCACAATATTTTTCAGAGCCTCAGGAATGAAGAAGGATAATTGGAATGGAAGAAGCTTCTATTAAATAGACTTAGTTTCATTCCATTGATTTAGTTCAGATTTGCTTGTGTGTAGGGCAGATAGCCCAAGACTGATAATTATGGTTTGTAATAAATCATGGATGTGAATTTTGCATTATATTGATTTATATGATGAAGTTCGAGACACTTGTATGCCTGACATGCGGCAGGTTGTCATCTTAGTTCAAATTTTGGGACTGGGGCGTGACAGCTTTAGTTGTGAGCCCCTCCCAATAGTCCCACATTGGGAAATTTGGAATTGGTTGAGTGGTTTATAACCGGTTAAGCAAGAAGGACAAGGCACCAATTGGATCCCTTTTTTGGCTGTGGTGGCCCAAGTTGGTGTGGAGCTTGTCCGTCTTGCTTTCTTGTAACGAAATAGGCCCGTGGGCCTGGGTCGTTACAATATGGTATCAGAGCCATGCACCAGTCGGAAGTGCAGGAGCTAAGTATCACACAGGGCAAAGTGCTACATCCATGGGGGATGGGAGCCACCTTTTAAACCTGTGGGGGCCACCTCTAGAATCCTGTCTGCCTGGTGATTGTGATCAATTGCCCCTAACGACGAGGACGTCGCCTCTGTAAGGGGGGTAGATTGTGATGCCCCTTCCAATAGTCCCATATTGAAAAATTTGGAATTGGTTGAGTGGTTTATAACCGGTTAAGCAAGAAGGACAAGGCACCAATTGGATCCCTTTTTGGGCTGTGGTGGCCCAAGTTGGTTTGGAGCTCGTACGTCTTGCTTTCTTGTAATGAAACGGGCCCGTGGGCTCGGATCGTTACAATGTAATAATCTGCCACATATACATGCAGAATTAAATCTCATGGCATGCAAGGCACCTTTTTATATAACTAATACATTCAATCAATAAGAATAAATTATTTATTCATTAGATCAATTTGGTCAAATTTAGAAACAAGATCAATAATTAAAGAATTACATAAGGTGCTAAAATCAAACACTAAATAATATAGAATAAAAATTAAAACAACTTAAGCCACTTTCTATCCGATTCCCATCCCTTGTCTTAGTCTCTAAAATAAAATAAATAATATTTTATGAGCTAATGTTTAATAAGTGAACAAACTTAGAGGGATCAAGTGAGCATAACTGATAAAATCTCTACTTAAACGTATATACATAAATCGATGCATCAAATCTTTTACAATGATAATAAGCATAAAATAGTATCAATTTTCTTTTATATTTAATTAATATGTTCACATCAAGTTAGTAATTACTTCAGAACAAAATCTTGATTTATATTTCAAAACTATGATAAAACTCAATAGTTAATAGAACTATGGTCATATAGCACACTATGATAGCGTTGAATAAACAATAGTACCACATTTAATTCCTGTGGAGTTGATCCTTTCATACTTTGTGGTTCTAAAACTATTAGCAGCTTTCGTACAAACCCTGAGTATACTTTTATATTATCTGACTATAAGTTTATAATATATATATATATTTCATATGCAAATAATTCAATAATTATATTAAAAATTTATATGCAAATAAAGTTTTAAATTTTATCAATAACTTATATTGTGAGATAAAGACAAATAACTTGCTTGGACTAAATTTTTCCTATAAACTAAGTATGCAACAAATTTATAAGTTTACAAATCATCTTTTTGTGACATAAATATTTCATTAAATAGACTTAACATTTATCATATATATTAAATGTCATGCACTTACCATACCAAATGTAGAGATTCATGAACCAATCACAAAGTCTCTCAAATGGATAGTTGCTTCTCACTTTCAAAGGATCATAGGATATATTTTAGCATTATGGACGTTAGAAGAAATATTTTCATCTAGGTTTTTTTTAAAAAATTAGCTAAAAGTATCACAAATTATTTTTAGAAAACATATTGATCCATAATTTAAAAATAAAGAATTTATAAAAAGTGTGATATTAATTTTTAATTTTTAGAAATTAAATTTGATCATTTTCACTTGGAACAGAAAAAATCAACATCATCTTGAAACCAACAAAAAAAAAGAAGCAGGGTTTGAAAATTTTTAATATACATAATTTTTTTACCAGTCACAAAGTCTCTCTAATGGATAATTGCTTCTCACTTTCAGATGATCATATGATATATTTTAGCATTATGGACGTTAGAAGTAAATATTTTCATCTAGGTTTTTAAAAAAAAATTAGCTAAAAGTATCACAAATTATTTTTAGAAAACATATTGATCCTTAATTTTAAAAATAAAGAATTTATAAAAAGTGTGATCTTAATTTTTAATTTTTGGAACTTAAATTTGATCATTCTAATTGGAATGGTAAAAATCAACATCATCTTGAAACCAACAAAAAAAGAAACAGGATTAAAAAATTTTCAATTCAAGTCTAAAATGTGTCAAATTTGAATTTGAAACAGATCATTAAAGGGTTAAATTTAAATTTTAAACGACTACTATCAAAATTTTAATTATACCAAAGTTTTAAAAATAAGGAACCCACATTAAAGGCATAATAGATAAGTCTTTTTCAAATTTTATGGGGTAACTTCCTCTCAAGCTTATATGTCTCCTACTTTTCATTACCTTTCACTGTCACCCTTTAATGGCTGGATCAAGATCAGTAGGTTATGAGAGATACCCCGCTACACCCAACCCTGAACCCTCGTCAAGGAGACCCCAGGAAGGCTAGCATGATCAAGAACGAAGAGTGAGGAAGAAGGAAGACTAAGAAGGAAGAAGAACGAAAAGAATGTTGAATCCAGACCCTACCTTCTTGGCAAGGGGGGAAGGCGGATCCGTTGGCCATCATGAGCTTGAACTCCTTCAAGGAGACGAGGTCGTCATCGTTGCGATCGACGCCATTAATCAAATGTTTGCACTGAGCGATGGAGACGCCCTCGCCGATGCTGTGGAGGACACAGGCGAGCTCGTCGACGAAGATGGCACCTCATCCTCAAGTCAAAGAACGAAAATCTATAACAACAAAAAGTAAGAGGATTAGGCCTGATACGGATAAGTTAGAAAAACAATATACAAAATATATTTTTGATAAAGGCTTAGATCTCTAATAAACTTAAGAAAGTTACCCCATAGATTTGAAAAAAAAACTTTTCTTTTTAATGTAGACTCTTTTTTTTCTCTACTTTTATAGCTTTTTACCACTTTGGACTTACAGTCTCAACCCTTCAGCGCCAGCACCAAATAGCCAAAAGCCACTAACATTAAAAAGTCTTAATGGCACCAAAAATCACCCTACAATATTGCAAGTCCAACGAGGCTTTTCAGTACCAAAAAAAATCATTATTGGCCCATAGAGACTATTTAGAACATGAAAAACTTTGCTATGAACCAAAATCAAAAAATCATATGGATTAAACTAACTCAACCTATTAGTAGCTGACAATTTTGTTCACAACTAGTCATTAACTATACGCATCCAACCATTTAACAGCTGACTATTTTGCTCACAATTAATCATTAGCTATACCAATTCTGATCATGTGATCTATTCTTTTCTACCATACATAAAATATTATTTAATAATTTTTAAATACATAATTTTTTTATCATACCAAATGTAGAGATTTATGAACCAATGATATAGTTGCTTCTCACTTTCAGAGGATCATAGGATATATTTTAGCATTATGGACGTTAGAAGTAAATATTTTCATTTAGCTTTTTGAAAAAAATTAGCTAAAAGTATCACAAATTATTTTTAGAAAACATATTGATCCACAATTTTAAAATAAAGAATTTATAAAAAGTGTGATATTAATTTTTAATTTTTAGAAATTAAATTTGATCCTTTTCACTTGGAACGGTAAAAATCAACATCATCTTGAAACCAACAAAAAAAAGAAGCAAGGTTAGAAAATTTTTAATATACATAATTTTTTTACCATACCAAATGTAGAGATTCATGAACCAATAACAAAGTCTCTTTCATGGATAGCTGCTTCTCACTTGATGATCATAGAATATATTTTAGCATTATGGACGTTAGAAGTAAATATTTCCATCTAGGTTTTAAAAAATTAGCTAAAAGTATCACAAATTATTTTAGAAAACATATTGATCCTTAATTTTAAAAATAAAGAATTTATAAAAAGTGTGATATTAATTTTTAATTTTTAGAAATTAAATTTGATCCTTCTAATTGGAACAGTAAAAATCAACATCATCTTAAAACCAACAAAAAAGAAGTAGGGACCTACATTAAGGGCATGATAGAAGAGCCTTTTTCAAATTTATGGGGTAACTTCCTCTCAAGCTTACTAGAGAGGCAAACCAGGGTCAAAAATGTATTTTGTATATTGTTTTCCTAACTCGATCCATATCAGGCCTAATGCCCCCTACTTTTCATTACCATTCACTATCGCCCTCCAATGGCTGGATCAAGATCAACTGGTTATGAGAGATCACCCCGTTACACCCAATCCCGAACCCTCGTCAAGGAGACCCTAAGAAGGCTAGCATGATCAAGAATGAAGAGTGAGGAAGAAGGAAGACAAAGAAGGGAGGAGAACGAAAAGAATGTTGAATCCAAACCCTACCTTCTTGGCAAGGGGGGAAGGCGGATCCGTTGGCCATCATGAGCTTGAACTCCTCCAAGGAGATGAGGTCATCATCATCGTGATTGATGCCATTAATCAAATGTTTGCACTGAGCGATGGAGTCGCCCTCGCCAATACTGCGGAGGACACGGGCGAGCTCGTCGACGAAGATGGCATCGCATCCTCAAGCCAAACAACAAAATCTGCAGCAACAAAAAGTAAGAGGATTAGGCCTGATACGGATAAGTTAGGAAAATAATATACAAAATATATTTTTGATATAGGCTTGGATCCCCAATAAACTTAAGGAAGTTATCCATAGATTTGAAAAAGACTTTCTTTTTAATGTAGACTCTTTTTTTCCCTACTTTTCTAGCTTTTTACCACTTTGGACTTACGGTCTCAACCCTTCAGCGCCAGCGCCAAACAGCCAAAAGCCACTAACATTAAAAAGTCTTAATAGCACCAGAAATTACCGTACAATATTGCAAGTCTGACGAGGCTTTTCAGTACCAAAAAAAAATCATTATTGGCCCATAGAGACTATTTAGAACATGAAAAACTTTTCTATGAACCAAAATCAAAAAAAATCATACAGATTAAACTAACTCAACCATTTAGTAGCTCACAATTTTGTTCACAACTAGTCATTAATTATACACATTCGACCATTTAACAGTTGACTATTGTTGCTGCGGAAATCCATTCTCCGACTCAGGTGCGCTTCTGGCTTCTGATCCGGATGCTGGTCTCATCGCCTCGGAATGAAACCTGCAAGACAGTCTGCGCGCAGAGAGTGCTGCGGGGGTTGTCCTCTGCGAAGGACCCTCCAACGCCCAAGTCAGTGAAGATTCACAGCAAGCAGATGTGAGGAGAAGACTCTCACAGAAGAGCTCCCCTAGATGGATGTTCTCTCTTAAGAGTGTGTGTAGTTGCATACCTGAGAGATTAGAGGGGAGCAGTATTTATAGGGGATCACCTAATTCTTTAGGCATGTCGCGAGGGAAGGTCTGAAAGCCGTTACGATTCAAAACGGATTCGAATCAAGTTTGTTATGAGGTCAGTAGGGTCCGTATTTTGTTAGTTAGAGGATCGACGGCTGGGAGAACTGGTTGATGCCTTAAGATTCAACGATTTTGCAGGTTTTAGGCCACTCTTGTGGGTCCTAGGCCACTTCTGGATATGATTCCCTGCTTGAAATCTTATTCAGTTATAGTGAATTCGAATTCTTCCGTGCCGGATTTCGTAAAGTATTCGAATGCCTTGGTCTGGCCAAGGCAAAGAGGGTTACTCGGGTTACTGAGGTATATACGGCTTAGGTCGTTGAGGTGTAAGGATGGCTCGAAGTCCGAGGCCGAGGCCGTCCAAGGTTGAGGCTATCCGAGGCTGAGGCTGAGGGAGAAGTCCGAGCCGAGGCCGTCCGAGGCTGAGGCCGTACAAGGCCGGGGCCGAAGAGGAAAGCTCCGGGGCTGAGGAGGAAGGCTCGAGGCCGGGGCCGAGGAGCCTCGGAAAGCTCGAGGCCGGGGCCGAGGAGGAAGCTCGAGGCCGGGACGAGGTGTCTATGGCCGAGCAGGATGATGCCGGGGCGAGGCCAACTTGGAAGATGCCGGGGCGAAGCCGACTTGCATGATGCCGGGGCGAGGCTGACTTGAAAGAGGCCGGGGCGAGGCCGACTTGCATGATGCTGGGGTGAGGCCGACACCGAGTGACGAGGCCGAGGGAAACAGGCCCGAGGTCGAACAGAAGCTGGCTCCATATGGAGGAGAGAGGAAAGGTGGTGGATGGGGAAGGCCGAGTTGCCAAGTTTGGATGCTGTCATTGTGGCTCATGGGATGGCTCGGGTTACCGAGGTATGAGAATGGCTCGGGCTACTGAGGTATAGATGGCTTGGATTGCCGAGGTATGAGAATGGCTCAGACTGCCGAGGTATAAGGATGGTTGGGGTTGCCGAGGTATAAGGATGGTTGGGGTTATCGGGACGACCTGACGCCGCTGAGGGCGATCGGGCTTCGCTGCTTAGTGGGTCTGACAGCTGGCCGACATGACGTTAGGATTGGACTAGACCCAATTGTCGATGTGTGCGGTCATCGATGCAATGATGATTTTACCTTATCAACTATTTTGCTTGCAATTAGTCATTAGCTATACCAATTATGATCACGTGATCTATTCTTTTCTACCATACGTAAAATATTATTTAATAATTCTTAATATACATAATTTTTTTATCATACCAAATGTAGAGATTCATAAACCAGTGACATAGTTGCTTCTCACTTTCAGATGATCATAGGATATATTTTAGCCTTATGAACAATTAGAAGTATATATTTTCAAATAGATTTTTAAAAAAATTAGCTAAAAGTATCACAAATTATTTTCAGAAATCATATTGATCCTTAATTTTAAAAATAAAAAATCAATTAAAAGTATGATATTGATTTTTAATTTTTAGAAATTAAATTTGATTCTTCTCACTTGGAACGGTAAAAATCAACATCATCTTGAAACCAACAAAAAAAGAAGCAGGGTTAGAAAATTTTTAATATGCATAATTTTTTTATCATACCAAATATAGAGATTCATGAACTAGTCATAAAGTCTCTCTAATGGATAGTTACTTCTCACTTTCAGATGATCATAGGATATATTTTAGCATTATGGACGTTACAAGTAAATATTTTCATCTATGTTTTTTAAAAAATTAGCTAAAAGTATCATAAATTATTTTTAGAAAAAATATTGATACTTAATTTTAAAAATAAAGAATTTATAAAAAGTATGATATTAATTTTTAATTTTTGGAAATTAAATTTGATCCTTCTAATTGGAAGGATAAAAAACATCATCTTGAAACCAACAAAAAAGAAGCAGGGTTAGAAAATTTTCAATTCAAGTCTAGAATGGGTCAAATTTGAATTTGAAATGGGTCATTATTGGGTTAAATTTAAATTTTAAACAAATAGGATCAAAATTTTAATTATACCAAAGTTTTAAAAATAAGGGACCTACATTAAGAGCATGATAAAAAAGTCTTTTTCAAATTTATGGGGTAACTTCCTCTCAAGCTTATTGGAGAGGCAAACCAGTGTCAAAATATAGTTTGTATATTGTTTTCCTAACTCGATCCATATCAGGCCTAATGCCCCCTACTTTTCATTACCTTTCACTGTCACCCTCCAATGGCTGGATCAAGATCAGCAGGTTACGAGAGATCACCCCGCTACACCCAACCCTGAACCCTCATCAAGGAGACCCCAAGAAGGCTAGCATGATCAAGAACGAAGAGGGAAGAAAAAGGAAGACTTTGAAGGCAGGAGAACGAAAAGAATATTGAATCCAGACCCTACCTTCTAGGCAAGGGGGAAGGCAGATCCATTGGCCATCATAAGCTTCAACTCCTCTAAGGAGACGAGGTCATCATCATCAGGATCGATGCCGTTAATCAAACGTTTGCGCTAAGCGATGGAGGCGCCCTTGCCGATGTTACGGAGGACACGAGCAAGCTCATTGATGAAGATGGCACCTCATCCTCAAGTGAAAGAACGAAAATCTGCAACAACAAAATGTAAGAGGATTAAGCCTAATACGGATAAGTTAGGAAAACAATATACAAAATATTTTTTTGATAAAGGCTTGGATCTCCAATAAACTTCAGGAAGTTACCCCCATATATTTGAAAAAGACTTTTCTTTTTAATGTAGACTCTTTTTTTTCCTACTTTTCTAGCTTTTACCACTTTGGACTAGTCTCAACCCTTCAATGCCAGCGCTAAAACTTTGTTCATTGGCCCATAGAGACTATTTAGAACATGAAAAACTTTGCTATGAACTAAAATCAAAAAATCATAAACCATTTAGTAGCTGACAATTTTGTTCACAACTAGTCATTAATTATACCCATTCAACCATTTAACAGCTGACTATTTTGCTCACAATTAATCATTAGCTATACCAATTCTGATCACATGATCTATTCTTTTCTATCATATGTAAAATATTATTTAATAATTTTTAATATATATATTTTTTTACCATACCAAATATAGAGATTCATGAACCAGTGACATAGTTGCTTCTCACTTTTAGATGATCATAAGATATTTTAGGCCTTATGGATAGTTAGAAGAAAATATTTTCATATATATTTTAAAAAATTAGTTAAAAGTATCATAAATTATTTTTAGAAAATATATTGATCCTTAATTTTAAAAATAAAAAATTAATAAAAAAAATATGATATTAATTTTTAATTTTTAGAAATTAAATTTGATCCTTCTTATTTGGAATGGTAAAAATCAACATCATCTTGAAACAAAAAAAAAAAAAGAAGAAGCAGTGTTAGAAATTTTTTAATTCAAATCCAAAATAATTTTTTAATTCAAATCCAAAATGGGTCAAACTTGAATTTGAAACGAGTCATCAATGGGTCAAATTTGAATTTTAAATGAACATGATCAGAATTTTAATTGTACCAGAGTTTTAAAAATAAGGGGCCTACATTATGGGCATGATAGAAAAGTCTTTTTCAAATTTATGAGATAAGTTTCTCTCAAGCTTACTGAAAGACAATCCAAGGTCAAAAATAGAAAAGTCTTTTTCAAATTTATGAGATAAGTTCCTCTCAAGCTTACTGAACAGACAATCCAAGGTCAAAAATATTTTCTATATATTATTTTTTTAACTTGATCCATATCAGGCCTAACACCCCTACTTTTCATTATCTTTCACCGACTCGCTTTAATGGCTGGATCAAGATTAGCAGGTCATGAGAGATCACTCCGCTAGACCCAACCCTGACCCCTCATCAAACAGACCCCAAGAAGGCTAGCATGATCAAGAACGAAGAGTGAGGAAGAAGGAAGACTAAGATGGAAAGAGAACGAAAAGAATGCCGAATCCAGACCGTACCTTCTTCGCAAGGGGAAGGTGGATCTTTGGCCATCATAAGCTTGAACTCCTCCAAGGAGTCGAGGCATCATCGCGGTTAACTCCGTCAATCATACGTTTGCATTGAGCGATAAAAGTGCCCTCACTGATTCCGTGCCCTCATCGATGCTGCAGAGGACGCGGGCGAGCTTGTTGGCGGAGATGATTAGTCCTGATACGGATAAGTTAGGAAAACAATCTACAAAATATATTTTTGATAAAGGATTGCATAAACTTAAGGAAGTTGCTTATAGATTTAAAAAAGACTTTTCTTTTTAATGTAGACTTTTTTTCCTACTTTCAAGCTTTTTACCACTTTGGACTTACAGCCTCAGTGCCAAATGGCACCAGAAATCATCATACAATATTGCAAGTACTGCATGGCAATACCAAAAATAAATAAATAAATCCTTCATTGGCTCATAGAGACTATTTAGAGCATAAAAAAACTTTGCCACGAAAAAAAAATCAAAAAATCATATAGATTAAACCAACTCAACCATTTAATAGCTAACTATTTTATTCATAATTAGTCATTAATTATACGCATTCAACCATTTAACAATTGACTATTTTGTTCATAATTAATCATTAGCTATACCAATTCTCATCACATGATCTACTCTTTTCTACCATACGTACAATATTATCTAATAATTTTAATATAGATAATTTTTTTACCATACCAAAGGTAGAGATTCATGAATCAATCACAAAGTCTCTCCAATGGATAGCTACTTCTCACTTTGAGATGATCATAAGATATATTTTAGCATTATGGACAATTAGAAGTAAATATTTCCATATATGTTTTTAAAAAATAGCTGAAAGTGTCACAAATTATTTTTAGAAAACATATTGATCCTTAGTTTTAAAAATAAAAAATTAATAAAAAGTGTGATATTAATTTTTAATTTTAGAAATTAAATTTGATCCTAAAAATCAACATCATCTTGAAACCAAAAACAGAATTAGGAATTTTTTAATTCAAGTTCAAAATGGGTCAAACCTGAATTTGAAACAAGTCATCAATGGGTTAAACCTGAATTTGAAACAAGTCATCAATGGGTTAAACCTGAATTTTAAACAAACAGGGCATGATAGAAGTCTTTTCCAAATTTATGGGGTAACTTCTTCTCAAGCTTTACTGGAGAGGCAAATAAGGGTCAAAATATATTTTGTATATTTTTTTCTAACTCGATCTGTATTAGGCCTAATACCCCTACTTTTCATTACCTTTCGTTGACATCCTCCAACGGCTGGATCAAGATTAGTAGGTCATGAGATCACCCCGCTACATCCAACCCCGACCCCTCGTCAAGGAGACCCTAAAAATATATTTGTAGACTTTTTTTCCTACTTTCTAGTTTTTTACCACTTTGGACTTACACAGCCTCAACCCTTCGGCACCAAACAACCAAAAGCCACTAACATTAAAAGGTCTTAATGGCACGAGAAATCTTGATACAATATTGCAATGCTTTTCAATAAAAAAATCCCTCTACAAACCAAAATCAAAAAATCATATGGATTAAACTAATTCAACCATTTAATAGCTAACTATTTTGTTCATAATTAGTCATTAATTATACCCATTCAACCATTTAACAGCTGACTATTTTGTTCACAATTAATCATTAGCTATACCTCTTTTCTACCATACGTACAATATTATTTAATAATTTTTAATATAAATAATTTTTTTACCATGCCAAATGTAGAGATTCATAAACCGGTCACAAAGTCTCTATATTGGATAGTTGCTTCTCACTTTCAAATGATCATAAGATATATTTTAATATTATGGATAGTTAGAAGTAATATTTTCATATAGATTTTTTAAAAAATTTGTTGAAAGTGTCCCAAATTATTTTCAAAAAACATATTGATCCTTAATGTTAACAATAAAAAAATTAATAAAAAATATGATTTTTTTAAAATTAAATTTGTTCTTTCACACTTCTAACAGTAAAAATCAATATCATCTTGAAACCAATAAAAAAAAAAACAAAGTAGGGTTAGGAATTTTTTAATTTAAGTTCAGATTGGGTCAAACTTGAATTTGAAACATTAAATTTAAATTTTAAATGAATAAAATTAAAATTTTAATTATACCATAGTTTAAAAAATAAAGGGCCTACATTAAGGGCCCATTTATGGGGTAACTTGCTGCACCCAATCCCGAACCCTCGTGAAAGAAACGCGAAAAAGCATGATCGGTGACGAAGACTAAGAAGACTAAGGGAGGAGAACGAAAAGAGACTCGACTTTATTGGCAAGGGGAAGGGGGATCCTGATCGCCGTCGCGGTTGGCGGAGTCGTCGATGGTGAGCAGCTCCTCGTCCCGAAGGGGAAGGTGGATCCTAATCGCCGTCGCGGTTGGCGGAGTCGTGTGCGGATGTTGAGCAGCTCCTCGTCCCGAAAGGGAAGGCGTCGATGGTGCGTTGAGCAGCTCCTCATCCCGAAGGGGAAGGCATCGACGGTGCGGACAGACGTTGAGCAGCTCCTCGTCCCGAAGGGGAAGGCGGATCCTAATCGCCGTCGCGGTTGGTGGAGTCGTCGACCTCGTCTAAAGCGGGTGGCCCAGGTTCTCGAAGATCACAGCCGTCTCCGTGAACACTGCAAGAAAATAATAAAATAGCGACGCAAAAATGCGTCGCTAAAATTGCGACTACATTGCAATGCCTCCGCGTCAAAAAAAATTGCGACGCAAATAGCGACGCATTAGCGACTCAATAAACCATAAAATTAAAAAAAATAATTTTTAAATTTAGCGACGCAAAAATGCGTCACAATATTTATAAAATGTGTTTTTTAAAATATTATTAAAGGAATAAAATATTACGACGCAGCTAAGTGCGTCGCAATGTTTTTAAAAAAATTAATTATATTAAATAGCGACGCATTAGCAACGCAATAAACATAAAATGAGAAAAAATATATTTAATATAGCGACGCAAAAATTACGTCACAAATATTAATAAAAAATTTTATTTTTATAAAATATAATTATGAAAAAAAAAATATTGCGATGCAACTCAGTGCGTCGCAATATATTTGAAAAACATAATAATTTTAAATAGCGACGCATTAGCGACGTAATAGACCAGAAAATTATAAAAATTAATTTTAATTTAGCGACGTACTAATTGCATCGCAATTATTTTAAATAAAATTAATTTTATAAATATTAATATGAAAAAAAATATTGCGATGCAAAACAGTGTGTCGCAATATTTTTAAAAAACTTAATTATTTTAAATAGCGACGCATTAGCAACGCAATAAACCATAAAAATATAAAAATATTTTTAAATTTAGCGACGCAATAATTGCATCACAATTAATTTAAATAAAATTTATTTTAAGAAAATAGTATTATGAAATAAAAATATTGCGACACAATCTAGTGCATCGCAATGTTTTGTTAAAAATAAATATGTTAATTAGCGACGTAATAGCGATGCAATAAAACAGTAAAGTAATAAAAAAAAATTTTATTTAACGACGCAAATTAATGCGTCGCAATATTTTAAAAGAAATTTATAACGCCAAATTAGCGAGGCATTAGCGATGCAATAAATTAGAAAATATAATTAAAAATTAATAATGTCTGAGATCGGTCGTCGTCGACCGTGATCGATCATGGCTTCGATCGATCGCAACCGTTGGGTCATCGCCGATCGGATCGATCGCGACGGTCCGAGATCAGTCGTCGCCGACAGGGATCGATCATGGCTTGGATCGATGGCAACCGTCGGATCATCGCCGATCGAGATCGAACATGGCTTCGCTCGATCGCAACCGTTGGATCATCACCAATCCGATCGATCGCGACAGTCCGAGATCGGTAGTCGCCGACCGGGATCAATCATGGCTTCGATCGATCGCAACCCTCGATCGTCACCGATCCGATCGATCGCGACGGTCCGAGATCGGTCGTCGCCGATCAGGATCGATCATGGCTTGGATCGATCGCAACCGTCGGATCATCGCCGACCGGGATCGATCATGGCTTCGATCGATCGCAACCATCGGATCGTCGCCGATCCGATCAATCGCCACGGTCCGAGATAGGTCGTCGCCGACCAGGATCGATTATGGCTTGGATCGATCGCAACCGTCGGATCGTCACCGACCGGGATCGATCATGGCTTGGATCGATCGCAACCGTCGGATCGTCGCCGATCGGATCGATCATGGCTTCGATCGATCGCAACCATCGATCGTCGCCGATCTGATCGATCGCCATGGTCCGAGAGAGGTCATCGCCGAACGGGATCGATCATGGCTTGGATCGATCGCAACCGTCGGATCGTCGCCGACCTGGATCAATCATGGCTTGGATCGATCGCAACCGTCGGATCATCGCCGACCGGGATCGATCATGGCTTCGATCGATCGCAACCGTCGGATCGTCGCCGATCCGATCGATCGCCATGGTCCGAGATAGGTCATCACCGACCAGGATCGATCATGGCTTGGATCGATCGCAACCGTCGGATCGTCGCCGACCGGGACAATCATGGCTTGGATCGATCGCAACAGTCGGATCATCGCCGACCGATCGGTCATGGCTTGATCGATCGCAACCGTCGGATCATCGCCGATCGGGATCGATCATGGCTTGGATCGATCGTAACCATCGGATTGTCGCCGATCCAATCGATCGCCACGGTCCGAGATAGGTCGGCGCCGACCGGGATCGATCATGGCTTGGATCAATCGCAACCATTGGATCATCGCCGACCAGGATCGATCATGGCTTGGATCGATCGCAACCATCGAATCATCACCGACCGGGATCGGTCATGGCTTCGATCGATCGCAACCGTCGGATCATCGCCGACGGGATCGATCATGGCTTCAATCGATCGTAACCGTCGGATCATCACCGATCCAATCGATCGCCACGGTCCGAGATAGGTCGTCGCCCGGGATCGATCATGGCTTGGATCGATCGCAACCGTCGGATCATTGCCGACCAGGATCGATCATGGCTTGGATCGATCGCAACCGTCGGATCATCGCCGACCGAGATCGATCATGGCTTCGATCGATCGCAACCGTCGGATCATCGCTGATCCGATCGATCGTGATGGTCCGAGATAGGTCAACGCCGATCGGGATCGATCATGGCTTGGATCGATCGCAACCGTCGGATCATCACCGACTGGGATCGATCATGGCTTGGATCGATCGCAACCGTCAGATACTCGCCGACCGGGATCGATCATGGCTTGGATCGATCGCACCGTCGGATCGTCGCCGATCGATCGATCGATGGTCCAAGATAGGTCGACGCCGACCGGGATCGATCATGGCTTGGATCGATCGCAACCGTCGGATCGTCGCCGATCATCGATCGCGACGGTCCGAGATCGTCGCCGACCAGGATCGATCATGGCTTGGATCGATCGCAACTGTCGGATCATCACCGACCAGGATCGATCATGGCTTGGATCGATCGCAACCGTCGGATCATCGCCGACCAGGATCGATCATGGCTTCGATCGATCGCAACTGTCGGATCGTCGTCGATCGATCGATCGTGACGGTCCGAGATAGGTCGACGCCGACTGGGATCGATCATGGCTTGGATCGATCGCAACCGTCGGATACTCGCCGACCGGGATCGATCATGGCTTGGATCGATCGCAACCGTCGGATCGTCGCCGATCCGATCGATCGCCACGGTCCGAGATAGGTCGTCGTCGACCGGGATCGATCATGGCTTGGATCGATCGCAACCGTCGGATCATCGCCGACTGGGATCGATCATGGTTTGGATCGATCGCAACCGTCGGATCATCGCCGACCGGGATCGATCATGGCTTGGATCGATCGCAACCATCGGATCGTCGCCGATCCGATCGATCGCGACGTCCGAGATAGGTCAACGCTGACCGGATCGATCATGGCTTGGATCGATCGCAACCATCGGATCGTCACCGACCGGGATCGATCATGGCTTGGATCGATCGCAACAATCGAATGACTGGGATCGATCATGGCTTGGATCGATCACAACCATCGAATCGTCGCCGATCGATCGATCGCAATGGTCCGAGATAGGTCGACGCCGACCGGGATCGATCATGGCTTGGATCGATCGCAACCATCGGATCATCGCCGACCGGGATCGATCATGGCTTGGATCGTCGGATCATCGCCGAATCGATCATGGCTTGGATCGATCGCAACCGTCGGATCATCGCCGACCGGGATCGATGGCTTCGATCGATTGCAACCATCGGATCATCGCCGATCCGATCGATCGCGACGGTCCGAGATAGGTCGACGCCGACCGGGATCGATCATGGCTTGGATCGATCGCAACCATCGCATACTCGCTGACCGGGATCGATCATGGCTTGGATCGATCGTAACCGTCGGATCGTCGCCGATCCGATCGATCGCCACGGTCCGAGATAGGTCGTCGCCGACCGGGATCGATCATGGCTTGGATCGATTGCAACTGTCGGATCATCGCCGACCAGGATCATCATGGCTTGGATCGATCGCAACCATCGGATCATCGCCGACCGGGATCGATCATGGCTTGGATCAATTCGGATCATCGTCGATCGGGATCGATCATATCGATCGTAAATCGTCGCCGATCCGATCGATTGCCATGGTCCGAGATAGATCATCGCCGAATTGATCATGGCTTGGATCGATCGCAACCGTCGGATTCGATCATGGCTTCGATCGATCGCAACCGTCGGATCGTCGCCGATCCGATTGATCTCCATCGGGATCGATCATTTGGATTGCTCGCAACCGTCGCATATCGCCGACCGAGATCGATCATGGCTTGGATCGATCGCAACCGTCGGATCGTCGCCGATCCGATCGATCGCCACGGTCCGAGATAGGTCGTCGCCGACCGAGATCAATTCGATCATCGCCGACCGGGATCGATCATGGCTTGGATCTATCGCAATTCCTCCGACCACAGCCAAGACCGTGGCCGTCTTCTCCGGCCACGGCCGCTGCCGTAGCCGGCAGTGGCCTGGCCACGGTGGCTAGGCCACATTAAAAAAAAAAAAACAGAATTTTGTCTTCATGCAGTTGTCAAAAAAAAAAAAAATTCCCCCCCCCCCATTTTGTCTTCTCCGGCCACGGCCGCTGCCGTGGCCGGTAGTGGCCTGGCCACGATGGCCAGGCCACAGTCAAAAAAAAAATTTTGTAACAGGGGGGGTGGGGAAACCCCCCCCCATTTTGTCTTCTCCGGCCACGGCCTGGTGGCCGGCAGTGGCCTGCCACGGTGGCCAGGCCAGTCAAAAAAAATTGTAACAGGGGGGGTGGGGAAAACCCCCCCCCCATTTTTCTTCTCCGGCCACGGCCGCTGCCGTGGCCGGCAGTGGCCTGGCCACGGTGGCCAGTTTGTGGCCGTCTTCTCCGGCCACGGCCGCTGCCGTGGCCGGCAGTGGCCTGGCCACGGTGGCCAGGCCACCAAAAAAAAAAAATTGTAACAGGGGGGGGAACCCCCCCCCCTTTTGTCTTCTCCGGCCACGGCCGCTGCCGTGGCCGGCAGTGGCCTGGCCACGGTGGCCAGGCCACAAAAAAAAAAAAAAATTGGGGCCACGGGTGTAAAGGCCACGGCCGCTGCCGTGGCCGGCAGTGGCTTGGCCACGGTGGCCAGGCCACAGTAAAAAAAAAAAAAAACCGTAAAAAAAAAAATCCCTTGGGCCACGGCCGGTGGCCTGGCCACGGTGGCCACCACAAAAAAAAAAAAAAAAAATTCTTTTACAGGGGGTGGGGAAAACCGGCCACGGCTGTAAAGAAGCCGGCCACGGCAAGGACAAAAAAAAAAAAATGTCTGTTACGGGGGTGGGGAAAACCCCCCTCCCCTTTTATCTTCCACGGCCACGGCCGTGGCCTGCCACGGTGGCCAGGCAAAAAAAAAAATATTTATGCAATAATTTTTGTGCATTTGTAGTTATTTACAATTTTTATGTCTTGATTATTTACATTCTGCTTCAAATTGAATGATGCATTAAATTATGTAATGCTAATGAAAGTCTTGTTGTAGTTTTATTTAATTTCAGCAACAAATTAGTAGTTTCAATGATTTATATTTTAGTCTTCACAAACATTATATTCGACATAATAATCTTAAGAAGTCAGTGACTATATATAGAACACTATTCCTATATATGTATAATTGACAAGAATTTATGAATAACAAGCATAAGTTCGATTGTCTTCGGATTTCATATTATTAATCACAGCACTATAACCTTTAGACCCGTTTGAGAATTTGTAAGACTTAGTCTTGCAAATTCTCAAATTGTCCTGGTGGACAGTTTGAGAATATTTTTTGCGATATGTTAGTCTGCTATTAATCATCGTTGGTTGAGATTGCGGTTTGTATTTGCTCATACGTTCTCCTAGTGTGGCATATATGCCACACATTTAGGAGAACATATGGGGAAATGCTGCTGAAATTTCAACGTAACCGATCGATGATAATTAATAGCAGAATAACATATCACAAAAATATTCTTGAATGGGATAGGGCCTTACCTTTTAGACATGGAGTGAAGGTGGAATTAATTTAGGACACTTGAATGCTTGTGAAGTCTCATGATTGAACGGACCGCCTTGCGGCCCGACCCGAACTCAAGCCCTAGCATTAGCCATGAACCTGTGCCTCGGTCCTTGCTAGCACGCCAAGGATCGTAGCCGTGGCCGGCCTTGCAGGGTAGGGACCTTAGTTGTCTAAAAGAAAATTGGTTTAGTTATAAATGATTTAAATGGTTATTAACCTTAGTTGTGTAAAAGAAATAATTTAGTTATATATTTAGTAATGCTAATATAGTTTTATAATGTGGTTTCCTTTAATGGTTTACCAGAAATTGTATAAGTCGGTCAAAAATGAGCGGGGCTCGCTCGTGGATGTATGCAAGGATAAAAGATGGCTTGCTTAATCCAGATTTTCTGAATGGATTGGAAGAATTTATCGCATTTGCATGTAGCCAACCTGAATGGATGGATGGGCCTAGGATTAGGTGCCCATGCAACTTCCACAGGTGTCAGAATAAAGCCTACAGAGATGTTGAAACTGTTAAGGTGCATTTGTGTAAAAAGGGGTTTGTTCCTGATTACGATGTTTGGTACTGTCATGGTGAACCAGAGGAAATTCCAGCAGCTGTTACAAGCCAACAAGTGTCAATTCCCGTAGATGAACCATTTGTGAATTTAAACACATATGAAGAAATGGTGATGAATGCATCGGGTAATGAATTCAATCAGAATACATTTATGGAAGAACCAAATCCAGATGCACAGCAATTTTATGATATGTTGCGTGCTGCAAATCAAGAATTGTATCCTGGTTGTGAGGGTCATTCCCAGTTGTCTACGGCTGCTCGGTTGTTGAATATTAAGGCAGAACATCGATTATCAGAAAAGGCGTTCAATTCTGTAGCTGGGTTAATCAAGAAATTTTGCCAAATGATAATGTTGTAGCAGACAGTTTTTACTCAACAAAGAAGTTGTTGCGTGGGCTTGGGCTCCCAGTTAATAAGATCGATTGTTGCTTGAACAATTGTATGATATATTGGGGTGAAGACTCAGAGCTGAGATGGTGTAAGATTTGTGGGCAATCGAGGTACAAAAACAGGCGAAGGGGAGCTAGTACAAGTAGGAGGAAAAGTGTGCCTTACAAGAGGATGCATTACTTTCCTCTTACTCCACGCCTGCAGAGATTATACAGATCTGAGGCTACAGCTGCTGATATGAGATGGCATGCCGAACATGAATCTAAAGAGGATGAAATGCGGCATCCATCAGATTCAAAAGCTTGGAAGCATTTCAATGAAAATCATCCTGATTTCGCTGAAGATATAAGGAATGTGAGATTAGGTCTTTGTACCGATGGCTTCCAACCATTTGGTCAAGCGGGGCAACAGTATTCATGTTGGCCTGTGATACTGACTGTATATAACCTTCCTCCATGGAAGTGCATGAAAGATACTGCAATGTTTTTAACAGTTTTGGTTCCAGGACCATCAAATCCAAAGGAAAAGATTGATGTCTTCTGCAACCGTTGGTGGCCGAATTGAAAATGTTGTGGGAAACAGGAGTCGTAGCCTACGACATTTCTATGAAACAGAATTTCATCATGAGAGCTGCTTTGATGTGGACAATAAGTGACTTCCCGGCATATGCAATGTTGTCTGGTTGGAGCACTGCTGGACGTCTGGCATGCCCTCATTGCATGTATGATTCGGATGCATTTACATTGCAGAAGAGTGGTAAGCAGTCATGGTTTGATAATCATAGGAAGTTCTTGCCCCCAAATCATCCTTACAGGCGTAACTTGATCGCCTTCCGGAAGAACAAAGCAGTCACAAAATTCGCCGAACCGGTTAGGTCCGGCACGGATATATTGATACTATAGAGCATTTGGGGTTGAGGTATGCTTGGGAACCAGATGCAGATAGAATAAATGGCCGTATATGTAAAGAACATAACTGGAAGAAGCGAAGTATATTTTGGGATTTGCCTTATTGGAGCACAAATCTCATCCGGCACAACTTGGATGTTATGCATATCGAGAAAAATTTCTTTGATAACATATTTAACACGGTGCTAAACATCCCGGGAAAAACAAAAGATACTGCAAAGTCAAGAGAAGAACTTAATCAGTATGCAGAAGAGGTGATTTGAGAAGGAGTGCCGACGGGACCTATCCTAAAGCCTGTTACACTCTTGACAGAAATTCACGAGAAGTTTTATGTAACTGGCTTAGAGGGTTAAAATTTCCAGATGGTTATGCCTCAAATATCGGTAGGTGTGTGGACATGCATAAGCTCAAGTTGTTCGGCATGAAGAGTCACGACTGCCATGTTTTCATGCAACGGTTATTGCCTATAGCTTTTCGTGAGTTGCTTCCGCAACATGTCTGGAAGGCATTGACGGAGCTCAGCTTGTTCTTCAAGGAGTTATCTGCCGCAGTCATTACTTCTGCATCCATGGCAAGGCTTGAGGAGGAAATTCCAATTATTTTATGCAAGCTTGAGCGAATATTTCCTCCCAGTTTTTTTGACTCAATGGAGCATTTACCGGTTCACTTGCCATACGAAGCGAGCATAGCTGGTCCCGTGCAGTATCGCTGGATGTATCCTTTCGAGAGGTAAATATATACATCATTAAGATATGTTGACATTTCAAATATTATTTCATTGCAAGAAAATTGGTTAATTTTTTGTTTCAACTTTACATATAGGTATCTTAAGAAGTTAAAAAATAATGTGCGTAATAAGGCAAGGGTTGAAGGTTCTATATGCAATGCACACTTGGTCGAAGAAGTTTCAGCTTTTGCCTCGCATTACTTTGAGGGTCACGTCCACACGAGGAGCCGAAATCTTGGTCGTAACGATGACGTATGTGTGGACGAAGGAGAACCTAATGACGGTAGAATATCAATTTTTAAAGGTATCGGCCGTTCATTTGGTGGGCAGAAGTCAAGAAATCTTAGCGATATGGAGTATAATGCAGCACATTATTACATCCTAATGAACTGTAGAGAAGTCGATCCATATATTGAGTAAGTGTATACTTCAATGCTTAATTGGAAATTTTAATTTAAATTACAATATACCACAATATTTAATTGCTAACATCAGTTTTCATCCTTTTCATCCCATAAGGATGTTTTGTGATAGACAACGACAGATGAATCCCGACATCAGTCAAGTTGCAATTGGGCAGAAATTAGAAACGGAGTTTGCTTACTGGTTTTATGAATTTGTGAGTAGTATCACTCAATCAATTTCAATAATGGCTTTTTTTTTGAATTGGATGTGAATAGCTTATTAATTTATAGGTAAACGGTCCATGGTCCACAACCGACAATATTTTCATTAAATGTCTATCGCAATGGCCATTGAAGACCGTAACAACCTCTACTGGCTATTTTGTAAATGGGTACAAATTTCAGATTGAACGATTAGCAGCTTCAAGAGGCACGCAGAACTGGGGCGTGTGTGTTAAAGGAGAAAGTGTTGGAGCAAATATGCAGGATTATTATGGAAAGTTAGTAGAGGTGGTTGAAGTTGAATATCCCGGTTGGCCTATGAAACGAACCGTATTGTTTCGTTGTGATTGGTTCGATCCGATAGTTCCTGTGGGCAAAAGGGTTCATAACGACTACAATTTGGTTGAAGTGAACCATCGACGAAGATTGCAGAAATATGACCCATTCATCCTTGCATCCCAAGCTCAGCAAGTCTTTTACTGCGGATATCCAAGTTTGCGCAACGACAAGCGAGATTGGTGGGCCGTTTCTAAAATCGTCCCACGTTCAACAATCGTATTAGAGGAGAGTTCATCAAGTCAATCAGCCGAGTGCCCTGCATTTCAAGAGGATGAGATGGAAATGCATGCAATTGAGGACGACACAAGGGCTCCTGAAACATCACTTAGAGATCCAAATGGTGATGTCCAAGAAATTGCGGATGCAAATGTTCGGTTTCCTTCCGATGATAATGAAACTGAATCGCAGTCCGATACGGCATCGGATGTTGAACCAACATTTCACGAAACAAATGACACCGATTAAACATAGAGGTTTTTTAAAATTTAACTTTTTTTATAAGTGTTAAATTTTTACATAGTCAATCATTAATCGTAATTTAATTGTATGAATCTTTAGTATTTTCAGTATGACGGGCAGAGGTAGATCTACCGACGACAGACGGAGTGAGCAGGGACGTAGCCCTGCTGCATCAGATCACATGAGCTCGGAGATGGAGAGTTCGGATCTCCAGCAGTCGCACAGCCTTCGATCTCTCCAGCAGTATTACCATCCAGCCGATCGGCACATACCTCCGAGAGTTCTTCCACCATCGGCCGCACTGTACTTCGACTTGATGCTCAGGGGCTGTAAGTATATACTAATTAAAAATATATGTTTATGTTTTTAAGTCAATTACTTATAAACATGCATTTTTTTAACAGATTTATTGAGCAGCATCATGTATCCAGCCACATCAGCGCCGTATTTCAGAGGCGTGCAGATCCCAGTGGCTACGATTGGCGCCACGTATCTCCAGCCACGAGGGAGTTTTATTTTTCTGAGTTTCAGGTAAACTTATTAAATACAATTTATCACTGATATAAAATTTCTTAATCTTAATAAATTCAGAAACTAACTGTTTATTTTAATGCAGAAAAAGTTTACGTGGGATCCTGCCAGCCATGATGCCATTAGGGCAGCATGGGAGGCTCTGACGGGACGCCGATACTCCGACATGCTTCATCGTTGGAGGTCATCGGGTCAGCGTCCTGCGCACGTGCCAGAGGGTATTTGGCACGAGTGGCAGCAGGCCTGGCAGTCCGATGGCTGGCGCAGGAGGTCCGCATCAGCCAGCACGAACCGCCGATCTGAGAAGGGCGGTCCTGGCACGGGTCTCTCCCGCCATACTTCGGGCTCCATTTCGATTCAGGAGCACAGACGGCGTATGGTAAGAAAACATAAATATTTTAATTACTATTTTAGTTATTTACAAATATTTGTATTAATATCAATTTTTTTATTGTTATAGTCTGAGCAGGAGGGCGGAGATCCTGGTGAGTTTCGTCTATTCAGGGCGACACACACCAGGAGGGACGGTTCCTGGGTCGACACGCGATCACGGGAGGTTGCGGTAAGAAATTAGATTTATGTAGTATCTGTTTAATTTCTAAAATTTTATTTCAAGAAATTTATTAACTCATTTATTATTGATTTCATAATTTAAAGACACGAGTCGAGGAGCTTCGCTCCCAGGCATCGCAGGTCGACTCTACTGATGGGGAGACGCCCGTCGAACTCTCAGCAGAGGAGAGTCGGCGTGTGTTTTTGGAGGCTGTTGGTGCCCAGCCACGAGACCGCAGGGTCTATGGTCTGGGCACTAGAGCTTCTACATATTTTTCCCATCAGGCCTCCAGCTCGCGAGTTTCTGGTGATATTCCTCCGAGCGTTTAGAGACCTTCGGAGATCTATTGCAGAGGAGGTTCGGTAGGAGGTCGAGCAGGATTTCGAGGATCGTATGCGAGGCCGGGATCAGGAGATTGCAGACATGCGAGATGAGATGCATCATTTGCGGGATATGGTTAGCCGCTTGTCTCCACAGCCTCCACGTGATCGCTCAGATTCTTGATGTATTTTTTTTCTTTTTATGTTGTACATGAAAATTTTAAAATTTTATTTTTAAATTGAATGATTATTGTTTGGATCAATATGAGTGAAGAATGTTTCGATCAATATTTAAATGTAATGAAATTGTATTAACCATTTTAATTTTTAAATTTTTATTTTTTTAAAAAAAAATTTATTTAGCGATGCATTAGCGACTGAATTGCATCGCTAATATTTTCAAAATATTATTATTAAATATTACGACGCAATGACTGGCGTCGTAATATTTTAAAAAAAATTAATTAGCGACGCATTAGTGACTCAAATTGCATCGCTAATATTTTAATATTATATTAAATATTGCGATGCAGCGTCGCAATTTTTTTTAAAAAATTTAATTAGTGACGCATTAGCGACTAAAATTGCGTCGCTATATATCTAAAATATTATTAATAAATATTGCGACGCAATGACCTAGCGTCGTAATATTTTAAAAAAAAATTATTAGCGACGCATTAGCGACTAAATTGCGTCGCTATTATATTTAAAATATTATTATTAAATATTGCGACGCAGCTAAATGCGTCGCAATATTGCAATGCAATTGAATGCATCGTAATATTTAATATTAATATTTAAAATATTAAAATTTAGTTTTAAATTTAGCGACGCATTTGTTGCGTCGCAATATTGCGATGCATTCTGCATCGCAGAGAGTCGCTGTTTTGCGACGCAATTGCGACAAATTATGGTTGCGACGATATCTGAGCGACGCAGTCATTGCGTCGCTAATGCGTCGCTAAACGCTAATGCATCGCAATAGCATGTTTAGCGACGCATTTGGGCGTCGCAATATTTTTTTTTCTTGTAGTGGAAGATGCCCCGATTTATATTGGGGATTCCGTTGAGGGTCGACACTGATTTACAGGGGAATTCCTTGGTTTATCGAGAGAAAAGTAGGGGTGTTGCACCGACCGGTGAGAATCATGATGATAGACTTATTAAAATTATTATACAAACCATTTTTACTACTTTAGGCTTTGTTTAGATCTTTGGAGGGGAAGGAAGGAGAGAGTAAAAAGAAGGAAATGGATGGAAGGGAAAGGAAGGAGAAGGAATGGTTGCTCTTCTTCTCTTATTTGGAAAGGATGAAAGGAAAAGGAAGGATAATATCAATTATCTTGTTTGGATAAAGAAAGGGAAAAGAAGAGGAAGAGTTATGTGACAATTATATCCCTTCAAAATAGAAAATAAACCGGGGGAGTGAAAGAATGAAGAATAGAAAATAAAGAGGTATTTTGGTCTTCCCAGAAAGTATGACTTAAACTTTTCCCTCTCCCAGCTTATCCCCGATTTGGGGGTTAACAAATTTACGCTCGCTGGGAGAGGAAAAGGAGGGGAACCGGTTACTCCTATTCTCTTCCCCCTCTTTTTTCACCCTCCTCCCAAACAAGATAACTTATGACCTTTTACCTACTTTCCCTTTTCCTTCCCTCCATTCCCTCGCATCCAAACAGACCCTTAAAGGGTGTCTAAGCCTCATGTGGCCGGTAAAAGCCACATGAAAATTAACATAAGCTATCTGACGGCGGAAACAGTTATAAAGGTCCGAAGCAGTTTCTAGATGGCCTAGCTACAAAGGCGATCCCTAAGCGATCCAAGGCGGCTCCTAGGCAGCCCTGGTTACAAAGACGATCCCTAGGCGGCTCGAGGCAGTTCTTAGGTGGCCCCGACTACAAAGACGGTCCCTAGGCGGCCCGAGGTGGCTCCTGGGCAGCCTTGGCTACAAAGGTCGTTCCTAGGTGGCTCCGACTCTTAAACAACATCGGTGCCTCTTTTGTCTTATGTTTATGTTCGTCCCAACTTTCCGAACAAGCCTCTACATAGGCAAAGCTAGGCTCATCCATTATCCTTGATCCATATCGGTTTAATAAGATAGAAACCATCAGTTTCAGCCTGAGCTGGCGTGCCATATGGGCAAAGCCGGGCTCATCCACTATCCTTGATCCATATCGGTCCATCAATTCCAGTATGAGCCCTGAAAAGTAGCGGCTCATTAGATTACATTAATGACTCTGACTATATAAGACCCCAAAAGTCATGACCTATCAGACAGCATTAATGGCCCTGGTCAGATGGAGCTCCAAAAGTCATTGCATCATAAAGTCACAAACCTCCAAACCAGTGAAGCCTAAAAAGTCATTAGAGAGATTTAATTACTCTAACTAAATAAGCCTATTACCTGCTATAAAGTACGAATCATCCTGAATTAGAAGATGCAGATTTAGTCTAGCTAGCTCTGACATTCCATCTGTAAAGGTCTTAACTCATCATGAGATTTCAATCTTAGCGAACAAGCCATGCAGACTCAAGAGACTAATAAAATAGGTAAGAGGAGGGCATAAGGATAAAAACTTGACCCAACTCTCAGACCCAACAATCTATTTCTTTCAAACTTTCTTAAGCTTGCGGCTGAGATTTTAATCACTAACTTGAGTGTCGAAGGGTCCCTGCCGGAATATCCAGTCTCTGGGACTTCTTGCAGGTCTTGAAGTCGAAGTAAAGCTCTTTCAGCGGATTCATGGTGCATCAGTTGACGCTTAAGGACGTCGGCTCAAGGTGATCGGGCATCATCAAAGCCCAAGCACCTCATATGCTGATTTTATGATTACTTTATGGCATTTGTATCCTGATCCTAATTGTTTAGATCTTCAAAGTAAAGGTTTAAAAGTCTATAAGCAAAATTGAACTTAACCTATCATACCTTTGCAAAGGGTACAGAAAATTCAGTAAACCTCCATGTATATTGGTTCTACCATCTGACATAGCTTAGGCTGCCATGACGTTCCACATTTTTTCAGAAGGTTAGGTGCTCTTTGTCTGAATTTTTGATTACTACACTCTTCAAAGAAAACAAGAAGTGAAAAAAAGAAAGAAAGAATATAGTCAATAATTTCAGTTATCAAGTGCACATGATTTTTCATTTTTTAGAATTTTATGAAGCTTTTAAAATTACTCTTAACTGATCCTTGATTGGTTTTTTTGTAGAGATATTAATCCTTTGTATGATGTGACCATCCAAAGGAATTACAAAGAGAAGTACTATATGAAGTTAATGCCTCTTGGCCAGAAATATGCTGAGGTATCAAAGATTTAGTAATTTAACATGCCAATTCTACTACTAACATGTTTAAATCATACTTGGCAAATATGTAGCTTCACATTTTTAACTAAGACTATATAGCTTCTGCCCTGGGGAAGCAAGTGAATCTCGTAGATTTTTCTCACCAATTGTGATTTGGACTACACTCAGTTCAAGCAAATATAGGCACGATGTTCTATATTCTGCATTCGTGGATTATTTTCAGGTATAAAATCCTTGATTTCTTTTGTTTAGAATAATTTAAACTTAGCTTAATGATTTAAACATGGACTGATATTTTGAATGTTGGAAACTATACGGTCAAAGAAGCCTCTAAATATGGTGCTTTCAATAGATATGCATAAGCTTAGAGGTTCTAATTGGACCATAGTTTGGCTAACATATGGTCATATATCAGGATCCTGGACATCCAATTTTGAAGAGGCTGATCGGAGAGAAACTCGCAGAGGTGCCTCCCTGAAAATTAAATTATGTGTCATAGAGCTTTGTGAATGTTTTAAAGCAAAGCTTTCATTCAGCTTTTTTCTCAACCTTTATTGTTCTTAGGATTTGCTGAGGCACTTTCTCTTTGAGGGAGTTGATACACTAGGAACCAGGACATTCTTGGATTACTTGCCTGATTATAGATGTGAAGTTGGGTCAATAAGTCAGAAGCACAGTATCATTGGGAAGTCTTATGAAACTTGCTCATGAGGGGAGTTTATTGGTAGTGAGCCATTATAACATGTTGTCCTCTTCATGTGTTGTAACATCATCTGCCTTTTTTTATTTTTTATTATAAAAAATCGGTTGGGAAATCTTATGAAACCCACCCATGAGATGCAGAAGGGAAACTATTGGTGGTGAGCCTGAGTATCATGTCGTCCTCCTTATGTGTTGTACATTATTTGCATTTTTTTTTCTGCCAGGAAAAATCAGTGGATCTCTCCCCCCCCCTCTCTCTCTCTCTCTCTGATGTAATGTCTAATACAACTGAAATTTAATCAAAGTTTTCTAGATAAGAAATTTTCAGTCTTTCTCATTTTGTTTAGTTTTTGAATAACCTCAAGGCTTACCTATTTACCAACTTGTTACGAGTTTTCCATCTCTTGCTTAATTAGAAGCAAAAAGTCATGATTAACTAGGATCTAATTGGAGTTGAAATTTGCAGACAATAGTCCTATGCTCAAAATTTTTGGAGGCCCAACACCGTATAATGTGCTGGTATGTGTTGTTGTATGGCTCATGATATACCATATACTCGTTTGTGGAATTTGTGAAAAGAAAATGTTATCATTTTGTGGCATGTACTTTCAATGGCTGTGGATAAGAAGATACTCCAAGCATTTCACAGTGGCAGACAAGTGACCTATGCTGCTTGCTCCCTTATGACTAGAATTGTATTCTAATTTCTATGAATTATAAAAGTTTTCCAACTTCCAAAACAGAACTGGCACTGCTTGGCTTTCCCTAGCTTGCATTCAGAGAAATAGGCAAATGAGTTGCTGACTTCTACAAAAAATTAAAAAAATAAAAATTATCTGTTAAAGAGATGAACTGATAATTTTGAAATCATCGCTTCACTTTAATTTTACTTTAATTTTTAACATTCTCGTTTTGAAGTAATTTTTTTGTTCACGGCCACACTTTAATTTCAAAAAAAAAATTGAAATCATTATTAATTTTTTATTCTTTTGAAAAGTCAACAATCCATTCGTCGACTTCCCTAAAAATTCAAGCAAAAAAAAGATAAAAAGAGAGTATGATAGGCAAATCCTATTTGGTTGAAATCCTCTGTTCATCGGGAGAAAATCTGATCAAATGACTTTGGCCACTCCGGCAGCCTCAATCGGCTGGCATCGCTGTTGGACTAACCCAAAACACATTTCCGTAAATAGGTTAAAAATTATTTTTAAAAAATATTATGCAAAAAAAAAATCAAGGGATTCGATTAAGGTACCTTATATATATATATATATATATAAAGAATTTGGGTTTCAATTCCATCCGTTTACAGGCGCCATTCAATGTCTTCAACCCATTATACCACATCTTTCTGTCCTTGAGCTTTTTTTTATTTACAATGGTATCTGCATATAGCCAAAAGAACTGATGTATTTATCTAATTAAAGACTACTTTATCCTTCTTTTTCTTTTTTGATAGGAGATGAAGAAGTATCGAACTTCTATATTAATTTATTAATAAAATATATATATATATATATATATATATATATATATATATATATATATATATATATAGATTATAAAAAAAAAAGAGAATGAGGCAGAAAAAGTGGTGTAGAGCCTTACATGAGAAAGCAGTATAATAGCCCAGTGCTAAACCTCATCAACTCGTTCTATAAGAGGAGAAAGAAACTATGGTAAAGAGCTCTAAGGGGCAAACTTAGAAGTACATAGATGAGTCTGTTGATGCCCGATCACTTTGAGTCAGTCTCCTTGAGCGTCGATCGTTCCCCCATAGAAATATCAGGGCCCTTCCTTTGTCTTCAAAGCCTGCAAGAAGTCTCAGGGCCGGGTATTCCGACGGGAACCCTCCGACGCTCAAGTTAGTGCTCTGGGCAACAGCCGTGAGCTTGAAAAAGCTCGAAAGAGAAAAAGAGATCCCCCCAGAATGAGTGTGTTGAGTCCTTTTTTGAGTTACCTCTTCTTACCTAATTTGTTTACCTTTATACTGTGTAACTTGCTTGAGAAGTTTGGGTTTTTGTCCTCTAGTGGGAATTGAGCCACGTGGGTCCTCATGATGGACCATGACTTTTGGGGCTCATTTAGTCTGAGTGGCTGAAGTGTCATGATGACTGAGTACTTTTGGTGGGTGAAATGTCAGGGCTGACATCTGTGAGGCCCAAATGCTGCCACTTGTCAAGACTTTTATGATGAATGATAACTTTCGATAAAGCTTACCTCTTAGTGGAATGTCAGAGCTTTAGGTGCCATCTCGTCAGAGACAGATGACCACTTAATTATCTCATTAAAGTAAGTGGCCATAATTTATTAATCCAGAAGATGACGTGATGAACAGTCACTGTAGGGCCCACGCATGTCCGAGCTGGAAGCCACTAAGGAAGGGCCGCTAGGGACTTAGGTTCGGCGAGGCCGTTATCGACTGAGGCCGAGGCCGCCTAGGACTGCTCAGGAACCGCCAAGGGCCTCTTGGGATCACTGTGGCCGCCTGGGATTGTTTGGACCTGTGCACGCATGAGGCCGGCTAGGATGCTCGTGGTAGAAAATAGGGGCCGCTTGGGACCGGTGTGGCCGCCTGGGAACGCTCGGGGTCATCGTCATGGGAGTGTCGGGGGCTGTCTAAGCCGCTCCTGGCCGCCGTCATGGGAGTGTCGGTGGCCGTCTAGGATTGCTCGGGAGCCGCCTAGCTGAGAGAAGCTTTCGGGACCGCCTAAGATGAAGACGTCCCGAAGTTATTATCGAAGCACCCTTATGTGCATGCATGGGGCCAAAAAGGAAGTCAACGTGACAGCTATAAATGCATGTAGCCTTTATAAGACCATAAATGCCCTGGCACATAAATGCGATAGGGAGCCATCGTCGTGGTGGCATTGGGAGTCTGAAACCAAAATCGCTAGAAAGGCCGCCAAGGATAGTTGCCTAGAAAGGCCGCCTAGGGTGGCCGTTGGGAGCCATGGTGGCATTGGGAGTCTGAAACCGAAACAGCCTAGAAAGGCCGCCAAGGATAGTCACCTAGAAAGGCCGCTTAGGATGGCCATTGAGGGAAAGGTCGCCTAGAATGGCCATCGAGGAAGGTCGTTGAGGAAAAGGCCGCTCAGGACTTCCTCCACTGTCTCTCTCTCTCTCCTCGTTCGTGACTTGACATTGAATGCTCTTATTCAATTGAACGCTCTCCAATGAATGCCTTAGAGAGAGGGTCTTTATAAGACCTATAAATGTCTCGGTACATAAAGAGAGAGAGAGAGGCTGCCTAAGAGTTATTGTGAAGAAGGGCCGCTCAGATGAAGGGCCGCCTAGGAATTATTGTGAGGAGGGGCGCTCAACATGAAGGGCCGCCTAGGAGTTATTGTGAGGAAGGGCCGCTTAGCATGAAGGGCCGCCTAGGAATTAATGTGAGGAGGGTCCGCTTAGAATGAAGGGCCGCCTAGGAATTATGGTGAGGAGGGGCCGCTTAGAATGAAGGGCCGCCTAGGAGTTATTGTGAGGAGGGGCCGCTTAGCATGAAGGGCCGCCTAGGAATTATGGTGAGGAGGGGCCGCTTAGAATGAAGGGCCGCCTAAGAGTTATTGTGAGGAGGGGCCGCTTAGAATGAAGGGCCGCCTAGGAATTATGGTGAGGGGCCGCTTAGAATGAAGGGCCGCCTAGGAGTTATTGTGAGGAAGGGCCGCTTAGCATGAAGGTCCGCCTAGGAATTATGGTGAGGAGGGGCCACTTAAAATGAAGGGCTTGTGAGGAGGGGCCGCTTAGCATGAAGGTCCGCCTAGGAATTATGGTGAGGAGGGGCCGCTTAGAATGAAGGGCCGCCTAGGAGTTATTGTGAGGAGGGGCCGCTTAGCATGAAGGTCGCCTAGGAGTTATTGTGAGGAGGGGCCGCTTAGCATGAAGGTCCGCCTAGGAATTATGGTGAGGAGGGGCCGCTTAGAATGAAGGGCCGCCTAGGAGTTATTGTGAAGAGGGCCGCTTAGCATGAAGGGCCGCCTAGGAATTATGGTGAGGAGGGGCCGCTTAGAATGAAGGGCCGCCTAGGAGTTATTGTGAGGAGGGGCCGCTTAGCATGAAGGGCCACCTAGGAATTATGGTGAGGAGGGGCCGCTTAGAATGAAGGGCCGCCTAGGAGTTATTGTGAAGAGGGGCCGCTTAGCATGAAGGGCCGCTTAGGAATTATGGTGAGGAGGGGCCGCTTAGCATGAAGGGCCGCCTAGGAATTATTGTGAGGAGGAGCCGCCTAAGAATTATTGTGAGGAGGGGCCGCTCAACATGAAGGGCCGCCTAGGAGTTATTGTGAGGAGGGGCCGCTTAGCATGAAGGGCCGCCTAGGAATTATGGTGAGAATGGGCCGCTTAGAATGAAGGGCCGTCTAGGAATTACTGTGAGGAGGGGCCGGCCTAGGAATGCTCGGGGCCGCCTAGGACTACTCGGGGCTGCCTAGGACTGCTCGGACCTGCCTAGGAACGCTCGGGGCTGCCTAAGAGCGCTGGGGATGCCCGAGGCCTGCCTAGGAACGCCCGAGGCCACCTAGGAACTCTCGGGGCCGCCTAGGACTTGTTTGAGACCGCCCAGTCTCCCTTACGTGCATGCATGGGGCCGTCTAGGCCATCCCGGGGTTGCTGCGAACTGGGTCTGGGTGTCGTCATAGATGACGACTTAGTACCGTCACAGACTGAGGTCAGGCGTTGTCACAGATGACGACTGGGTACTGTAGTGGACTGAGGCCAGGTGCCGTCGAGGAATTACTTGGAGGCCGCCTAGAACGGGGCCATTGCAGCCGTTGTGGAAGGCAATATGCCATTGTGGAAGGCCGTTGGGGAGTTTGAGGGAGTCCAAAGACCGCCAAGGATGGATCGGTGAGAGCGGCCCAGTTGTTCTCGGCCGCTGTGGAAGGGGATAGGGGCCGCCATAGAAGCCGCAAGCCGTCGTGGACGATTTGGCATGAGGCTGTCATGGACGACTCTGCCGTTGGAGAACGGGGAGCTAGGAACCTCTAAGAGGCCATTTACATCCATCCTTAATTAGTCTTATAATAGCATTTAATCCACGGACAGTTTCTTCTTCTTAGCTGGGCAGCGGGTGGGCCTAGTGTTGTTTAGGCTTCATAGAACCTTAGGAAACAAAGATTGTTGTGAAGACGGAGCCGCCGTCCGGGACCATCATGGGAGATGGATGCCTGGTGCCGCCCAAAATGGACGAAGGAGGCCGCTGTGGGGCACCGGCTGGGAAAAGTCGCTGAAGAAGACTGGACCGTTGAGGTCGTTGAGGAATGTGGCTGGGATGAGGTTGGTGTCAGAGTGGAGAGCCTAAGATGGGCTACTGGCGCGTCCATGGTATTTTAGTATGTTGTATGCGATGATCAGTCCATTTCTGACCGAGAGGTCCAGAGAGGAACGAATGCTAAGCTCAGAGAGAGATGGGAGGCCTGTCGAGATGGGCCTTTCTCCCCTCTCGCCCTTTTCTTACGCTCTCTTGTCAGGGACGTTATTTATTGCCTGCCATGAAGCACCTCATAAGGCTATTTAATAATTAAGACTTGTGGTAGCAGAGAGAGAGAGAGAGAGAGAGAGATTGCCGATGGCCGTTAAGGAAGCTGAACGGCCGGGAAAGACTATTGAGAACGGCTCCACAGGTCCGTCCATGATCAACAACCGAGGACGTACACGTCTCCCGCCTGAAGATCGGGAAAGACCGTTCAGGAACAAACTGCCGTAGTAGTTTTTTTTTTTTTATGGGCCTGTTAACGGGCCCCATCAGAGTCCATTCCTAAAACATGACGAGGCCCTTAAAACAAACAAAAGTACAGAAGAAGAACTCTTATACGCAATAACGAGATCATCAAATAACGAGATTATTGTGCTTCTTCATGCCTTCGTGGGAATTGTTAAAGCAATAACGAGATCATCAAATAAAGACCGAATCACCGAGTCGAAAGAAGCGTGGTGTGGTGATCTTATACGCAAGAAGACCGACAGATTTACTGCCAGATTTATTGCAAATTTATAGTGAATCCAAAAAACAGAAATCAGACAAAAACTACCAAGATTTATTGCAGATTCAAAGCTACCTCGTCGCTGACTGAGATCGACGGTGCGGAAGCCATCACCATCGGAAGATCTCATTCGCGGCGAGGTTCGAGGCTGATCGAGGCAAGGTTCACCATCACAATGTCATCTTTAACTCATTCCCGCGGGCGACGTCGGGGAGGATGGGAAGGGTGGGGAGGTGGCACAAAGACGGAATCGGAACCGCCAGAAGAGGGAGATGATTATGGGTCCCATCGGGCGAGGAGGGCGCGGGGGGAGGCTGAAAAAAACGGGATGTGGATTTGTACGGAGTAAACAGTCAAATCCAAATCCTGGAGAAACAAAGAAAACGAAAGAGAAAGAAAAGAAAGAAGGGTGGACTGGTCCTCTAGTCTGCCAAGTCCAACTGTTGCCTCTCTTTCGGATGGAATGAGAAGCAGCGCTGAGCCTCAGCGCCTGGAGAGGGAGGCTAGGGGATTATTATATGGAAAACATTTTGTACACCGCCCCCGGTGCAGCAAATCCTACGTGGGTTGCACCGCTCCTTCCTATTGATCCACATGGATCTCATGTGGCCTAACATGATGGGACAGAATAGCAGATAATGTTACTTTTTAATCGTATATCCATTAAAAGTCGTTCAGCCTTTCACCATTGGTGTGAAGACGAAAATGCCTTTCCCTCCAGCCTACTTCAACCCGCCATCTTATTTGGATTTTGCTGATAAAAAATCGTAAGGTTCTGGCCTGGAAGAAGAGTATCCGAAGGAGTGGCAAAGCTCTGCCAGACGACATCCTTGCACGCATTCAAGAGAACAAGATTCCTATCGTCGTGGAGACTGGCTGAAGCGACGGAGGAGTTATGAGTGTTGCTGCTCCAGACCTCAGCTCCCTTTGAAGAGTCGAAGAGAACGAAACCTCCGGCCTCATTGAGTTGAAGAAACGAATTATATCCGACAAAAACATGAGCGCTGGCAACCCATACAGGTGCCTGCTCGGAGGACGGGATCGATCTCGAGTTGAAGCGAATGCCGACTTCATACTGGTTAGGTTCGTCAGGACGGCTAAGGAACTCCATGCAAAGTTTCCATCGGTTCAAAACCTTAAGACAAAGCATCAGTTCAAACCCACGATACCCTAGTTGGAAACCCACGACACCCTAGTTCATAACCCACGACACCCTAGTTCAAAACCTTAAGACAAAGCATCAGTTTAAACCCACGACACCCTAGTTCATAACCCACGACACCCTAGTTCAAAACTTTAAGACAAAGCATCAGTTTAAACCCACGACACCCTAGTTGGAAACCCACGACACCTTGGTTCATAACTCACGACACCCTAGTTCAAAACCTTAAGACAAAGCATCAGTTCAAACCCACGACACCCTAGTTGGAAACCCACGACACCCTAGTTCATAACCCATGACACCCTAGTTCAAAACCTTAAGAAAAGCATCAGTTTAAACCCACGACACCCTAGTTCATAACCCACGACACCCTTGTTCAAAACCTTAAGACAAAGCATCAGTTCAAACCCACGACACCCTAGTTCATAACCCACGATACCCTAGTTCAAAACCTTAAGACAAAGCATCAGTTCAAACCCACAACACCCTAGTTCATAACCCACGACACCCTAGTTCAAAACCTACGACAAAGCATCAGTTCAAACCCACGACACCCTAGTTGGAAACCCACGACACCCTAGTTCATAACCCATGACACCCTAGTTCAAAACCTTAAGACAAAGCATCAGTTTAAACCCACGACACCCTAGTTCATAACCCACGACACCCTAGTTCAAAACCTTAAGACAAAGCATCAGTTTAAACCCACGACACCCTAGTTCATAACCCACGATACCCTAGTTCATAACCCATGACACCCTTTTTCAAAACCTTAAGACAAAGCATCAATTCAAACCCACGACACCCTAGTTGGAAACCCACGACACCCTAGTTCAAACCCACGACACCCTAGTTCATAACCATGGAGGAAGTCGAGGAGGACGGCACTCTTGCACTTGGGGCACTTGGGATCCTCCTCAGAGAGCATGACATACATGAGGCAGCGAGGGCAGCCAGCAAGCACCATGGACGTTGCCTTGGGGCTGTTGGAGCATGACGACAGGCAGGAGCTGGGTGGAGACGACGACAAGGACCCATTCGGAGAGTCTCCCTGATCAGCTGCCACCCGTGTCGAAGTGCCTCCCCTGGTCGCCAGGGACAAATCCAGCTTCAGCTCCACCCTCGGGCCCTTGTCGTTGTTGCGGCTCATTGCTCCCCTCCTCCCTGTCAGAAGATCTCCCCTCTCTGCATCCAATAGCAATATATAGAAATTAATTAGGCGATCTGGTATCAAATCGATGGCTGAAACAATAATTGCTTCCAGCTTCAAGAGCTAGCAGCAGAAGGCCCAAGGCTATACCTCTCCCAACCTCTCAGGCAGGGAGCTAGTGACTCGTTGAGTTAAGACCGACGACTAGTTCAAAACTAGGGTGTCGTGGGTTTGAACTGATGCTTTGTCTTAAGGTTTTGAACTAGGGTGTCATGGGTTATGAACTAGGGTGTCATGGGTTTCCAACTAGGGTGTCGTGGGTTTGAACTGATGCTTTGTCTTAAGGTTTTGAACAAGGGTGTCGTGGGTTATGAACTAGGGTGTCGTGGGTTTAAACTGATGCTTTGTCTTAAGGTTTTGAACTAGGGTGTCGTGGGTTATGAACTAGGGTGTCGTGGGTTTAAACTGATGCTTTGTCTTAAGGTTTTGAACTAGGGTGTCATGGGTTTTGAACTAGGGTGTCGTGGGTTTCCAACTAAGGTGTCGTGGGTTTGAACTGATGCTTTGTCTTAAGGTTTTGAACAAGGGTGTCGTGGGTTATGAACTAGAGTATCGTGGGTTATGAACTAGGGTGTCGTGGGTTTAAACTGATGCTTTGTCTTAAGGTTTTGAACTAGGGTGTCGTGGGTTATGAACTAGGGTATCGTGGGTTTAAACTGATGCTTTGTCTTAAGATTTTGAACTAGGGTGTCATGGGTTTTGAACTAGGGTGTCGTGGGTTTTCAACTAGGGTGTCGTGGGTTTGAACTGATGCTTTGTCTTAAGGTTTTGAATTAGGGTGTCATGGGTTATGAACCAGGGTGTCGTGGGTTTCCAACTAGGGTGTCGTGGGTTTAAACTGATGCTTTGTCTTAAAGTTTTGAACTAGGGTGTCGTGGGTTATGAACTAGGGTGTCGTGGGTTTGAACTGATGCTTTTCTTAAGGTTTTGAACTAGGGTGTTGTGGGTTATGAACCAGGGTGTCGTGGGTTTCCAACTAGGGTGTCGTGGGTTTAAACTGATGCTTTGTCTTAAAGTTTTGAACTAGGGTGTCGTGGGTTATGAACTAGGGTGTCGTGGGTTTAAACCGATGCTTTGTCTTAAGGTTTTGAACTAGGGTGTCGTGGGTTATGAACTAGGGTGTCGTGGGTTTCCAACTAGGGTATCGTGGGTTTGAACTGATGCTTTGTCTTAAGGTTTTGAACCGATGGGAACTTTGCATTGGAGTTCCTTAGCCGTCCTGACGAACCTAACCAGTATGAAGTCGGCATTCGCTTCAACTCGAGATCGATCCCGTCCTCCGAGCAGGCACCTGTATGGGTTGCTAGCGCTCATGTTTTTGTCGGATATAATTCATTTCTTCAACTCAATGAGGTCGGAGGTTTCGTTCTCTTCGACTCTTCAAAGGGAGCTGAGGTCTGGAGCAGCAACACTCACAACTCCTCCGTCGCTTCAGCCAGTCTCCACGACGATGGGAATCTTGTTCTCTTAAATGCGCGCAAGGATGTCGTCTGGCAGAGCTTTGCCACTCCTTCGGATACTCTTCTTCCAGGCCAGAACCTTACGATTTTTTATCAGCAAAATCCAAATAAGATGGCGGGTTGAAGTAGGCTGGAGGGAAAGGGCATTTTCGTCTTCACACCAATGGTGAAAGGCTGAACGACTTTTAATGGATGTTCGATTAAAAAGTAACATTATCTTCCTGCTATTCTGTCCCATTATGTCAGGCCACATGGGATCCATGTGGACCAATAGGAAGGAGCGGTGCAGCCCATATAGTCCTTCACGTCTTTGTGCGCGGCCCAAGCGGTTATCCAACCTGGCAGCTTGCTGCCGTATTTTTTTTTAGGACTTGGCTGTTAGCATCTCAACCATTTATTCGATCATCCAACGGTCAGAAATGAAAGCATATATAAAGGTCAGGTTCTTTGGTGGTGCTTTGGACCAATCAAGGCCATCCAATCAACATTCAATGGCCAGGAATGAAGACTACTTGAAGGCTTACGTGAAGGACTCTTAGGCGGTGCTTTAAGATAGTGATTTCTAAGTGAATTCAACACGGATGGACAACGGCTTTCCACCTATAAAAGAAAAGCAATGGATTTTCATAGAAGGCAATTTAGCGAGCACCTAGCATGCAGTCTTGATCATACGGTTTGACCAGGCCAGGCGGGCTTAGACGCGGACAAGCTAGACTAGGCCGATATGCATAGGTCTAGGGTGGACTTGAACGTGGATGAAACTAGGTCGATATGCACAGGAGGTGCACGGATGCGAGGCACCAAGACCAATTTCATATTTTTAAGTAAGGTTGGAACGGGCACTTTGAGTAATTTTTGTAAGGAATAGAGAGAAATGTTTGGCCTATGGGCAACCTCATTGTATCCAAAGTTATTTACTGAAATAATCTTTGGTTGGAAAGGCTTTGCTTCCTGTATATCGTTGTGTTTGTGGGACTTGGCTTGGGGTTTTATTTTATTATTGTGGGGTCTAGGCTGGTTAGGAGAGGGATCTTCTAACGCCATCACCGATAGACGCAAGGACCTAGTGGCCATAGGGAGCACTTGCACGTGCCGATTGAAGGCCCGATGACAATTGGTATCAGAGCCCAGTTGAAGCAAGTTCCAAGCACAAGACATGGTGACGGTTGGCGATCGTGTGACCCATTTGGAGGGGATTATGGGAGATCCAGGAGATGGATCAACCATGAATTTGGTAGCTATATGCATGGAGTTGAGCCTACAGTTGATCGAGTTGCGGACTTTACACAATCAGCTACGCACGAGGGGCTGATTCATGACCTCGAGCATCGACATTTGCAACAGCAACAATCAGATCTGGCCATGGAGGAGAGATTGGAGCTCCAAATCCATGCTTTGGAAGAGGAGTTGATCCGACAAAAGCAGGAGGCGCAGAGTCTAGCCAACATGGTCGGTACTTCGGCAAAGGAAGCGAAGGTCTGGGAGCCTAAGGCCTTCGACGGAGCGACGAAGGTTGAGAAAATCATATGGGATATGGAAGTCTACTTTCGTGCGGCGAAGATCCAAGCAGCCAATCAGGTGGATCAGGCCTCGACGAATTTAGAGGGCAACGCCAAGCTCTGGTGGAGGACCAGGACGACCGAGGATGATCGTGCAGGGCATCCCAGGATCGAGGCATGGGAGATTCAAGAGAGAGCTAAAGGGTCAGTTCCTGCCGAGCAATGCGGGTTGGCTTGCTCAGAAAAATCTGCGAAAGCTGCGACAGGCGGGGAGCATCCAGAAGTACATGGCACAGTTCAGCACTCTACTTTTGGAGGTGTCCAACATGTTCGAGGAGGATAAACTCTTTAACTTCCTCGCAGGCATACAGGGGTGGGCACAAGCCGAGCTTTGCAGGAAGGAGGTGAGGGATATTCCTTCAGCCTTCACAATAGCAAAGGCGTTGGTGGACTTTCACAGCAGTACAACTTTAGATAGTGGTGGCCAGAGCAAGGACAAGTGCAAGAGTACGTTACCACTGCGGGGTCGAGCAGGCAAGAAAGAGGACGTGCCAGCACATACAACAGTAAAATCAAATGCAAATTTCACCGGATGCTTCATATGTGGAGGACCGCATCTGGTATGAGAATATTCAAGGAAAGTGACGACAGTAGCCGCCATTACTAACCAAGAAGACAAGGCATCTGAGAGTTCAGAGGAAGGGCCAATAGTGAGGTTATCCCCACTAATAGCAATCGAAACCTTGACCACGATGGAGCAGAGTCAATGTTTGATGCATATAAGGGCTCGGGTCAACAGAAGGACAGAGCAGGCCTTAGTTCACACTGGCGCGACGCACAATTTCGTAAGCCAAGGAGAGGCGCACAGATTGGATCTAGGAGCGCTTTCCAAGCCTTGTCAAATCAAGCTCGTAAACTCCGAGGAGTTGGAGTCTTTGGGCCAAGCAAAGGCCACATTGGAGGTGGGCTCATGGCGAGAGTGCTGCAGCATAAAGGTTCTGCCACTCGACAATCTCGATATGGTAGCTAACAATTTTCCAATCTTTTTATAAATCATACGGATTAAACTAACTCAACCATTTAGTAGCTAACAATTTTGTTCACAACTAGTCATTAATTATACGTATTCGATCATTTAACAGCTGACTATTTTGCTCACAATTAATCATTTGCTATGCCAATTCTGATCTTCTACTAGACGTAAAATATTATTTAATAATTTTTAATATACATAATTTTTTTACCATACCAAATGTAAAGATTTATAAACCAGTGACATAGTTGCTTCTCACTTTCAGATGATCATAGGATATATTTTAGCCTTATGGATAGTTAGAAGTAAATATTTTCATATAGATTTTTTAAAAAATTAGCTAAAAGTATCACAAATTATTTTCATAAAACATATTGATCCATAATTTTAAAAACAAAAAATTAATAAAAAGTATGATATTAATTTTTAATTTTTAGAAATTAAATTTGATTCTTCTCACTTGGAACAATAAAAATCAACATCATCTTGAAACCAACAAAAAAGGAACCAGGGTTAGAAATTTTTAATATACATAATTTTTTACAATACCAAATGTAGATATTCATGAACCAGTCACAAAGTCTCTCTAATGGATAGCTATTTCTCACTTTCAGATGATCATAGGATATATTTTAGCATCATGGACATTAGAAGTAAATATTTTCATCTAGGTTTTTTAAAAAATTAGTTAAAAGTATCACAAATTATTTTTAGAAAACATATTGATCCTTAATTTTAAAAATAAAGAATTTATAAAAAGTATGATATTAATTTTTAATTTTTAGAAATTAAATTTGATCCTTCTAATTGGAATGGTAAAAATCAACATCATCTTGAAACCAACAAAAAAAGAGACAGGGTTAGAAAATTTTCAATTCTAAGTCTAGAATGGGTTAAATTTGAATTTGAAATGGGTCGTTAATGGGTTAAATTTAAATTTTAAACGAATAGGATCAATATTTTAATTATACCAAAGTTTTAAAAATAAGGGACCTACATTAAAGGCATAATAGAAAAGTCTTTTTCAAATTTATGGGGTAACTTCCTCTCAAGCTTACTGGAGAGGCAAACCAGGGTTAAAAATATATTTTGTATATGTTTTCTAACTCGATCCATATCAGGCATAATGCCCCCTACTTTTAATTACCTTTCACTGTCACCGTCCAATGGCTGGATCAATATCACCTACTACACCCAACCCCAAACCCTCGTCAAGGAGACCCCAAGAAGGCTAGCATGATCAAGAACGAAGAGTGAGGAAGAAGGAAGACTAAGAAGGGAGGAGAATGAAAAGAATGTTGAATTCAAAGCCTATCTTCTTGGCAAGGGGGAAGGCGGATCCATTGGCCATCATGAGCTTGAACTCCTCCAAGGAGATGAGGTCATCACCAACGCAATCGATGTCGTCAATCATACGTTTGCACTGAGTGATAGAGGTGCCATCGCCGATGCTGTGGAGGACACAGATGAGCTCATCGGCGAAGATGGCACCTCATCCTAAAGTCAAAGAACAAAAATCTACAACAACAAAAGTAAGAGTATTAGGCTTGATACGGATAAGTTAGGAAAACAATATACAAAATATATTTTTGATATGGCTTTGAATCTCCAATAAACTTAAGGAAGTTACCCCATAGATTTGAAAAAGACTTCTTTTTTTAATGTAAACTCTTTTTTTTTCCACGCTTTTCTAGCTTTTTACCACTTTGCACTTACAGTCTCAACCCTTCAGCCAAACAGCCAAAAGCCACTAACATTAAAAAGTCTTAATGGCACCAAAAATCACAGTACAATATTGCAAGTCCTACGATGCTTTTCAATACCAAAAAAAAAAATTCATTCATTTGCCGATAGAGACTATTTAGAACGTGAAAAACTTTGCTATGAACCAAAATCAAAAAATCATACGGATTAAACTAACTCAACCATTTAGTAGCTAACAATTTTGTTCACAACTAGTCATTAATTATACGCATTCGATCATTTAACAGCTGACTATTTTGCTCACAATTAATCATTAGCTATACCAATTTTGATCATGTGATCTATTCTTTTCTGCCATGCGTAAAATATTATTTAATAATTTTAATATACATAATTTTTTTACATACCAAATATAGAGATTCATGAACCAGTTACATAGTTGCTTCTCCCTTTCAGATGATCATAGGATATATTTTAGCCTTATGGACAGTTAGAAGTAAATATTTTCATATAGATTTTAAAAAAATTAGCTAAAAGTATCATAAATTATTTTCAAAAAACATATTGATCCTTAATTTTAAAAATAAAAAATTAATTAAAAGTATAGTATTAGTTTATAATTTTTAGAAAATAAATTTGATTCTTCTCATTTGGAACGGTAAAAATCAACATCATTTTGAAACCAACAAAAAAAAGAAGCAGGGTTCAAAAATTTTTAATATACATAATTTTTTTATCATACCAAATGTAGAGATTCATGAACCAGTCACAAAGTCTCTATAGCTGCTTCTCACTTCCATATGATCATAGGATATATTTTAGCATTATGGACGTTAGAAGTAAATATTTTCATCTAGGTTTTTTGAAAAATTAGCTAAAAGTATTACAAATTATTTTTAGAGAACATATTGATCCTTAATTTTAAAAATAAAGAATTTATAAAAAGTGTGATATTAATTTTTAACTTTTAGAAATTAAATTTGATCCTTCCAATTGGAAGGATAAAAATCAACATCATCTTGAAATCAACAAAAAAAAAACCAGGGTTAGAAAATTTTCAATTCAAGTCTAGAATGGGTCAAATTTGAATTTGAAATGGGTCATTAATGGGTTAAATTTAAATTTTAAACGAATAAGATCAAAATTTTAATTATACCAAAGTTTTGAAAATAAGGGACCTATATTAAGGGCATGATAGAAAAGTCTTTTCAAATTTATGGGATAACTTCCACTCAAGCTTACTGGAGAGACAAACCAGGGTCAAAAAATATTATGTATATTGTTTTCCTAACTCGATCCATATCAGGCCTAATGCCCCCTACTTTTCATTACCTTTCACTATCACCCTCCAATGGGTGGATAAAGATCAGCAAGTTATGATAGATCACCCCGCTACACCCAACCCCGAACCCTCATCAAGGAGACCCCAAGAAGGCTAGCATGATCAAGAACGAAGAGTGAGGAAGAAGAAGACTAAGAAGGGAGGAAAACGAAAAGAATGTTGAATCCAAACCCTAACTTCTTGGCAAGGGGGAAGGTAGATCAGTTGGCCATCATGAGCTTGAACTCCTCCAAGGAGACGAGGTCATCGCCGTCATGATCGATGCCATCAATTATACATTTGCATTGAGCAATGGAGGCGCCCTTGCCGATGCTGCGAAGGACATGGATGAGCTCATCAGTGGAGATGGCACCTCATCCTCAAGTCAAAGAACAAAAATATGCAGCAACATAAAGTAAGAGGATTAGGCCTGATATGGATAAGTTAGGAAAACAATATACAAAATATATTTTTGATAAAGGTTTGGATCTCCAATAAACTTAAGGAAGTTACCCCATAGATTTGAAAAAGACTTTTCTTTTTAATGTAGACTCTTTTTTTCCCCTACTTTTCAAGCTTTTTACCACTTTAGACTTACAATCTCAACCCTTCAGTGCCAGCGCCAAATAGCCAAAAGACACTAACATTAAAAAGTTTTAGTAGCACCAGAAATCACCGTACAATATTGCAAGTCCTACAAGGCTTTTCAGTACCAAAAAAAATCATTCATTAGCCCATAGAGACTATTTTAAACAAGAAAAACTTTGCTATGAACCAAAATCAAAAAATCATAAGGATTAAACTAACTCAACCATTTAGTAGCTAACAATTTTTTTCACAACTAGTCATTAATTATACGCATTCGATCATTTAACAGCTGACTATTTTGCCAATTTTGATCTTCTACTAAAGGTAAAATATTATTTAATAATTTTTAATATACATAATTTTTTTACCATACCAAATGTAAGATTCATGAACATCATAGGATATATTTTAGCCTTATGGATAGTTAGAAGTAAATATTTTCATATAGATTTTTTAAAAAGTTAGCTAAAAGCATCGCAAATTATTTTCATAAAACATATTGATCCTTAATTTTAAAAATAAAAAAATAATAAAAATATGATATTAATTTTTAATTTTTATAAAATTAAATTTGATTCTTCTCACTTGGAATGGTAAAAATCAACATCATCTTAAGACCAACAAAAAAAGGAAGCAGGGTTAGAAAATTTTTAATATACATAATTTTTTTACCATACCAAATGTAGATATTCATGAACCAGTCACAAAGTCTCTCTAATGGATAGCTGCTTCTCACTTTCAGATGATCATAGGATATATTTTAGCATCATGGACATTAGAAGTAAATATTTTCATCTAGGTTTTTTAAAAAATTAGTTAAAAGTATCACAAATTATTTTTAGAAAACATATTGATCCTTAATTTTAAAATAAAGAATTTATAAAAAGTATGATATTAATTTTTAATTTTTAGAAATTAAATTTGATCCTTCTAATTGGAATGGTAAAAATCAACATCATCTTGAAACTAACAAAAAAAAAAAAAGAAGCAGGGTTAGAAAATTTTCAATTCAAGTCTAGAATGGGTCAAATTTGAATTTGAAATGAGTCGTTAATGGGTTAAATTTAAATTTTAAACGAATAGGATCAATATTTTAATTATACCAAAGTTTAAAAAATAAGGGACCTACATTAAGGTCATGATAGAAAAGTCTTTTTCAAATTTATGGGGTAACTTCCTCTCAAGCTTACTGGAGAGGCAAACCAAGGTCAAAAAAATATTCTGTATATGTTTTCCTTCTCAAGGAAGACTAAGAAGGAAGGAGAACGAAAAGAATGTTGAATTCAGACCCTACCTTCTTAGCAAGGGGGAAGGCGGATCCATTGGCCATCATGAGCTTGAACTCCTCCAAGGAGATGAGGTCATCACTATCGCAATCAACGCCGTCAATCATACATTTGCACTGAGCGATGGAAGTGCCCTCGCCGATGCTGCGGAGGACACAAGCGAGCTCATTGGCGAAGATGGCGCCTCATCCTCAAGTCAAAGAACAAAAATCTGCAGCAACAAAAAGTAAGAGTATTATGCCTAATACGGATAGGTTAGGAAAACAATATACAAAATATATTTTGATATGGCTTTGGATCTCCATTAAACTTGAGGAAGTTACCCCATAGATTTGAAAACGACTTTTCTTTTTAACGTAGACTCTCTTTTTTCCACACTTTTCTAGCTTTTTACCACTTTGGACTTACAGTCTCAACCCTTCAGTGCCAGTGCCAAACAGCCAAAAGCCACTAACATTAAAAAGTTTTAATGGCACCAGAAATCACCGTACAATATTGCAAGTCCTACAATGCTTTTCAATACCAAAAAAAAAAAAATCATTCATTGGCCGATAGAGACCATTTAGAACATGAAAAACTTTGCTATGAACCAAAATCAAAAAATCATACGGATTAAACTAACTCAACCATTTAGTAGCTAACAATTTTGTTCACAACTAGTCATTAATTATACGCATTCCACCATTTAACAACTGACTATCTTGCTCACAATTAATCATTAGCTATACCAATTTTGATCATGTGATCTATTCTTTTCTACCATACATAAAATATTATTTAATAATTTTTAATATACATAATTTTTTACATACCAAATATAGAGATTCATGAACCAGTGACATAGTTGCTTCTCACTTTCAAATGATCATAGGATATATTTTAGCCTTATGGACAGTTAGAAGTAAATATTTTCATATAGATTTTAAAAAAAATTAGCTAAAAGTATCACAAATTATTTTAAAAAAACATATTGATCCTTAATTTTAAAAATAAAAAATTAATTAAAAGTATAGTATTAATTTTTAATTTTTAGAAAATAAATTTGATTCTTCTCATTTGGAACAGTAAAAATCAACATCATTTTGAAACCAACAAAAAAAAAGAAGCAGTGTTAGAAAATTTTTAATATGCATAATTTTTTTACCATACCAAATGTAGAGATTCATGAACCAGTCACAAAGTCTCTATAGCTGCTTCTCACTTTCATATGATCATAGGATATATTTTAACATTATGGACGTTAGAAGTAAATATTTTCATCTAGGTTTTTTGAAAAATTAGCTAAAAGTACTACAAATTATTTTTAGAAAACATATTGATCCTTAATTTTAAAAATAAAGAATTTATAAAAAGTGTGATATTAATTTTTAATTTTTAGAAATTAAATTTGATTCTTCTAATTGGAAGGATAAAAATCAACATCATCTTGAAACTAACAAAAAAAGAGGCACGGTTAGAAAATTTTCAATTCAAGTCTAGAATGGGTCAAATTTGAATTTGAAATGGGTCATTAATGGGTTAAATTTAAATTTTAAACGAATAGGATCAAAATTTTAATTATACCAAAGTTTTGAAAATAAGGGACCTATGTTAAGGGCATGATAGAAAAGTCTTTTCAAATTTATGGGATAACTTCCTCTCAAGCTTAATGGAGAGGCAAATCAGGGTCAAAAATATATTTTGTATATTGTTTTCCTAACTCGATCCATATTAGGCCTAATACCCCCTACTTTTCATTACCTTTCACTATCACCCTCCAACGGTTGGATAAAGATCAGCAGGTTATGACAGATCACCCCGCTACACCCAACCCCGAACCCTCGTCAAGGAGACCCCAAGAAGGCTAGTATGATCAAGAACGAAGAGTGAGGAAGAAGGAAGACTAAGAAGGAAGGATAATGAAAAGAATGTTGAATCCAGACCCTACCTTCTTGACAAGGAGGAAGGCAGATTAGTTTGCCATCATAAGCTTGAACTCCTCCAAGGAGACGAGGTCATCGTCGTCGTGATCAATGCCATCAATTATACGTTTGCACTAAGCGATGGAGGCACCCTTGCCGATGCTGCCGATGCTGCGGAGGACACGAACGAGCTCATCGACGGAGATGGCACCTCATCCTCAAGTCAAAGAATGAAAATATGCAGCAACAAAAAGTAAGAGGATTAGGCCTGATACTGATAAGTTAGGAAAACAATATACAAAATATATCTTTGATAAAGGTTTGGATCTCCAATAAACTTAAGGAAGTTACCCCATAGATTTGAAAAAGACTTTTCTTTTTAATGTAAACTCTTTTTTTCCCTACTTTTCAAGCTTTTTACCACTTTAGACTTAGAGTCTCAACCCTTGAGCGTCAGCACCAAACAGCCAAAAGCCACTAACATTAAAATGTCATAATGGCACCCAAAATCATCGTACAATATCGCAAGTCCTACGAGGCTTTTCAGTACAAAAAAAAAAAAATTCATTGGCCCATAGAGACTATTTAGAACATGAAAAGCTTTGCTATGAAACAAAATCAAAAAATCATACGGATTAAACTAACTCAACCATTTAGTTGCTAACAATTTTGTTCACAACTAGTCATTAATTATACTCATTCGACCATTTAATAGCTGACTATTTTGCTCATAATTAATCATTAGCTATACCAATTTTGATCACTTGATCTATTCTTTTCTGCCATATGTAAAATATTATTTTATAATTTTAAATATACATAATTGTTTTACCATACCAAATGTAGAGATTCATGAACCAATGACATAGTTGCTTCTCACTTTCAGATGATCATAGGATATATTTTAGCCTTATGCACAGTTAGAAGTAAATATTTTCATATAGGTTTTTTAAAAATTAGCTACAAGTATCACAAATTATTTTTAGAAAGCATATTTATCCTTAATTTTAAAAATAAAAAATTAATAAAAAGTGTGATATTAATTTTTAATTTTAGACATTAAATTGGATCCTTCTTACTTGGAATGGTAAAAATCAACATCATCTTAAAACCAACAAAAATGGAAGCAGTGTTAGGAATTTTTTAATTCAAGTCCAAAATGGGTCAAACTTGAATTTGAAATGGGTCATCAATGGGTTAAATTTGAATTTTAAATGAACAGGATCAAAATTTTAATTGTACCAAAGTTTTAAAAATAAGGGGCCTACATGATAGAAAAGTCTTTTTTAAATTTATGGGATAAGTTCCTCTCAAGCTTACTGGACAGACAATCGAGGGTTAAAAATATTTTCTGTATATTGTTTACTTAACTTCATCCGTATCAAGCCTAATGCCCCTACTTTTCGTTACCTTTCATTGACTCGCTCCAACGGCTGGATCAAGATCAGTAGGTCATAAGAGATCACCCGCTACACCCTACCCTGACCCCTTATCAAGGAGACCCCAAGAAGGCTAGCATGATCAAGAATGAAGAGTAAGGAAAAAGGAAGACTAAGAAGGATACCCTACCTCTTGGCAAGGGGAAGGTGGATCCTTTGGCCATCATAAGCTTGAACTCCTCCAAGAAGACGAGGCATCTTGAACTCCTCCAAGGAGACGAGGCATCACCATTGCAGTCAACGCTGTCAATCATACTTGCATTGAGTGACGGAAGTGCCCTCATCGATTTCGTGCCCTCGCTGATGCTGCAAAGGATGCAGGCGAGCTCATTGGCGGAGATGATTAGGCCTGATACAGATAAGTTAGAAAAACAATCTACAAAATATATTTTTGATAAAGGATTGCATCTCCAATAAACTTAAGAAAGTTACCCATAGATTTAAAAAAGACTTTTCTTTTTAATGTAGACTTTTTTTCCCTGCTTTTCTAGCTTTTTACCACTTTGGCTTTACCGCCTCAACCCTTCAATGCCAAACATCCAAAAGCCACTAACATTAAAAAGTCTTAATAGCATCAGAAATCATCATACAATATTGCAAGTCCTGGAAGGCTTTTTAGTACCAAAAATAAATAAATAAATCCTTTGTTGGCTCATAGAGACCATTTTGAGCATGAAAAACTTTGCTACGAACCAAAATCAAAAAATCATATGGATTAAACAAACTCAACCATTTAATAGCTGACTATTTTATTCACAATTAATCATTAATTATACGCATTCAACCATTTAAGAACTAACCATGTAGTTCATAATTAATCATTAACTATACCAATTCTGATCACATGATCTACTCTTTTCAACCATACGTACAATATTATCTAATAATTTTAATATAGATAATTTTTTTACCATACCAAAGGTAGAGATTCATGAACCAATCATAAAGTCTCTCTAATGGATAGCTGCTTCTCACTTTCAAATGATCATAGGATATATTTTAACATTATGGATGATTAGAAGTAAATATTTCCATATAGGTTTTTTAAAAAATTAGCTGAAAGTACACAAATTATTTTTAGAAAACATATTGATCCTTAATTTTAAAAATAAAAAATTAATAAAAAGTATGATATTAATTTTCAATTTTAGAAATTAAATTTGATCTTTCTCACTTGGATGGGTAAAAATCAACATCATCTTGAAAGGAATTTTTTAATTCAAGTTCAGAATGGGTCAAACTTGAATTTGAAACAAGACAACAATGGGTTAAATTTGAATTTTAAACAAACAAAATTAAATTTTAATTATACCAGAGTTTTAAAATTAAGGGGCCTACGTTAAGGGCATGATAGAAAAGTCTTTTCCAAATTTATAGGGTAACTTCCTCTAAATGTAAAAATTATTTAGATTTTTAATATGATCATGGTTGGATAGGCAAACCAGGGTCAAAAATATATTTTGTATATTGTTTTCCTTTCCTAACTTGATCCGTATCATGCCTAATGCCCCTATTTTTCATTACCTTTCATTGACACCAGATCAAGATCAGTGGGTCATGAGAGATCACCCCGCTACACTCAAAAAAAGAGACCCCAAGAAGGCTAGCATGATCAAGAATGAAAAGTGAGGAAGAAGGAAGACTAAGAAGGGAAGAGAATGAAAAGAATGCCGAATCCAGACCCTACCTTCTTCGCAATACTACCTTCTTCGCAAGGGAAAAGTGGATCCATTGGCCATCATAAGCTTGAACTCCTCCAAGGAGACAAGGCATTGCCATCACGGCAAAATCATACGTTTGCACTGAACGGAGATGCCCTCACTGATGTTGCGAAGGATGCGGGCAAGCTCATTGGCGAAGATGGCACCTCATCCCCGAGACGAAAAACAAAAATCTTTAGGCTAGGAAAACAATATGCAAAAGCTAGGAAAACAATATGCAAAATATATTTTTGACAAAGACTTTTCTTTTTGATGTTGTCTTTTTTTTTCCAACTCTTCTAGCTTTTTACCACTTTGGACTTACCGCCTCAATCTTTCAGCGCCAAACAACCAAAAGCCACTAACATTAAAAAGTCTTAATGGCACCAGAAATCATGATACAATATTGCAAGTCCTGCAAGGCTTTTTAGTACCAAAAAAAAACCTTCATTGGCCCACAGACTATTTAGAATATGAAAAACTTTTCTACGAACCAAAATCAAAAAATCATATAGATTAAACCAACTCAACCATTTAACAACTGACTATTTTATTCATAATTAATTATCAGCTATACTTCTTTTCTACCAAACGTATACTATTGTTTAATAACTTTTAATATAAATAATTTTTTTATCATACCAAAGGTAAAGATTCATGAACCAGTCACAAAGTCTCTAATGGATAGCTGCTTCTCATAAGATCATAGGATATATTTTAACATTATGGACAATTAGAAGTAAATATTTTCATATATATTTTTAAAAATTAGTTGAAAGTATCCTAAATTATTTTCGAAAACATATTGATCCTTAATGTTAAAAATAAAAAATTAATAAAAAGTGTGATATTAATTTTTTATTTTTAGAAATTAAATTTGTTCTATCTCACTTATAATGGTAAAAATCAATATCATCTTGAAATCAACAAAAAAAGAAAAAAAAACAAAGTAGGGTTAGGAATTTTTCAATTTAAATTCAGATTGGGTCAAACTTGAGTCATGGATCAAATTTAAATTTTAGATGAATAGGATCAAAGTTTTAATTATATCAAAGTTTTAAAAATAAAGCGTCTACATTAAGGGCCCATTTATGGGGTAACTAGCTACACCCAATCCATATCAAGTATGTCAGTGCAAAGGCCAAGCGCATCTGCAATACGCCGACCTAGCACGTCAGCATCAGCATCATCGGGACGTGATCGGGAGTAGATACTAGATCGGCTCTCCGAAGGATGAACAGCCAGATGCGTGATCCGAGAAAACCACTCCAAAAATCCCGATACGCAATCGGAGGGTTGGGTCACCGGATGGTTCCTGCTCGATGTGCTCAGCAGGTGATCCTCCCACCTCTCTCATAACTGCTCATAGAAAACGTACCAGATACGGTACGAAGCTGCTGTCGATCATCTACTGGCTCGCTCAGGGGCCAGTGGCGCACGAGGGATCATCTGTATCCTTCCGAACTGTAGTAAAATCCTTTCAGAATGATAGGGTTCTACGACATCCATGCACTTCAGGCAGCCACTGAAGAATGCAATATCAAGGAATGGACGATCATCCCGAATAAGACGATGGGGATCCCAAACTACCTGCAATATATTAAATCGTAATAAGTTTGATAATGTATAACAAATTATATAAATGCACAAGTGCATGGTCCTATGGTACATACCTCATCTGCCCTCAGTACGTCCAATGACTCGCGTAGAATCACTAAATGGTCCATCGTAGAACGGGGTGGAGTGTCAGGAGTCCATCGGTGTACGCGAGGCCTAGCATCAGTATAGTCTAAGGCTGGGTGAGGAGTGAGAAAGGAAAAATGCTCATAAATCCATGCATGGAGAAGCGTCATATATCCACTGATCTATCTAACGGATGCCCTAGACGCAATCCCCAACTGCCGATAAAAATGAGCCAAGGCACCCGCACCCCAGGCATATGTGCTCACTCTATCCAAATGCCGAAGCAGAGCAAGATAAGCTATAGGCACCCACGTCCTGCTCTTATCGATAAAAAGTGTACACCCCAACAAAAAAAGTAAATACGCTTGTGCTACACACTCTCCTGCGGCGGCTATCTCTATCTGATACTTTTTGAAAATGACTCTTTAGCCACTCTAACCTCACAAACTGACCGCGGACTGATAGAACCTCCTAACGTGCGTCATCCTGTGATACATCCAATAGCTGCACTTGGAGGTCCTCAGCATCCCGATCACTCATCCTATCAATCGACAAGGACATTGAGGCACCCATGACACTAATCCCTAATATGGCGGCAACATCATCCAACGTGATTATCATTTCGCCAAAGGGAAGATAGAAGGTATTCGTCTCGGGCTGCCATCTCTCTACAAAGCCCGAGACAAGAATCTTATCGGCGAATCGATAAGAGCAATGCACTAGCTCTAGAAGACCAGACTGCTGAACTATATCCCGGAATCTCCTATTCGATTGCCCTGATGCCCACCACTGCCACTCACCTACTTTGGCAGCATAGTTCATACACTTCAGTGGAGTCCGTTCCTGCAAAATATAAATGGATAACATGAATAACACCTAACAGCATCGAAATAATACAATAAATAACATATAGTAGAACAACGAACAAATACCTGTTGCCTCTAGATGGAGGCTGCAATATGTGTCCTGAAACTCCTAAGGATAGAGTCATCCTCAGAACCGCCTGGACAAGGACCATCCGCCTCATCATCATCAACATCCATAGCTGGGATGTCCTCGTCTGCTGTCTCATCTAGGGGCGATGGTGCAACAACAACCTCAGGAACCTCAGAAATCTCAATAACCTGAGGTGCTTGGGTTCTACATCTCCTAGCAGACGCAGTGGGTCTAACTCATGAGGGGCCAGCATCCATATCTGAAACATTGCAATATTCATCATTAAAATAAAAATATATCAAAATAATATATTTTATTAAAATAATAATATAAACTCATTTAAAATTATAAACTTTATAATATACTTGATTATAATTATAATATACTTTATAATTATAATATACTTTATACTTTATAATATACTTTATAATATATTATAATTATAATATACTTTATAATATACTTGATTATTATAATTATTATTATAATATAATTTATTATAAAATTATATTTAATAATTTAATTACTCTGTTCGGTCGAGCTGGGCCGAACAGATTTAACTCTGTTCGGCCTAGCTCGGCCGAACAGAATTAACTCTGTTCGGCCCAGTTCGGCCGAACGGATGTTTCATTCATTACATCTATTCGGTCGAGCTGGGCCGAACAAATTTAAATCTGTTCGGCTAGCTCGGCCCTATTGGGCCGAACAGAGTCTATTCGGCCCAGCTCGGCCGAACAGATTAATTTTGTTCGGCCCTGGTGGGCCGAATAGAGGATCTCTGTTCGGCCAACCAGGGCCGAACAGAGATCTCGTCTTTGAGACGGAGGGTGAGAGGTGGCGGAAGGGTGGAGCCGTGGAGTCGTGGGAGAGATGGACGCCGGGAAGGGAGGGGAGGTTGGTTTAAAAAAAAAGTCCTATGGAAGATAGGGGATTGAGGGAGGGAGGGAGGGGAGAAGAACCTACCTGCCGGGAAGCCATCGCCGGGGAAGATGCCGCCGCCGGGGAAGATGCTGCCGGGGAAGCACCGCTCTCGCATGGTCGGATGGGGGAGAGAGGGGGTGATACTCAGCAATTTAGAAGGAAGATTGAGGAAGAGGCGGCATGAAAAGGGAAAGGAATAGTTTAAATATTTTATTATTTCAGAGGGCTACTTAGTAATTTTTGGGGTACTAAGTAAAAAAAATAAAACCTGAAAATTGGGGGCTCTTCAGCCAAAGTCGCGGGCCAAATAGAAATCTCCCAATCCCGAACCCTCGTGAAAGAGACACAAAAAAGCATGATCGGTGACGAAGAAAGAAGACTAAGAAGGGAGGCGAACGAAAATCAAGGGGAAGAGGGATCCTGATCGCCGTCGCGGTTGGCGGAGTCGTCAACGGTGCCGACGTTGAGCAGCTCCTCGTCCCGAAGGGGAAGGCGGATCCTAATCGCCGTCGCGGTTGGCGGAGTCGTGTGCGGACGTTGAGCAGCTCCTCGTCCCGGAAGGGAAGGCGTCGACGGTGCGGACGGACGTTGAGCAGCTCCTCGTCCCGAAGGGGAAGGCGGATCCTAATCGCCGTCGCGGTTGGCGGAGTCGTCGACCTCGTCCGAAGCGGGTGGCCCAGGCTCTCGAAGATCGCGGCCAGTTCCAACGAGATCTTTGCCGTCTCCGTGAAGATGTCCCGATTTATATTGGGGATTCCGTTGAGGGTCGGCGCCGATTTACAGGGGAATTCCCTGGTTTATCGGGAGGGAAGTAGGGGCGTTGCAACCGACTGGAGTTAGGCTGTGGCTTTTCATTAGGTGAGAATCATGATGACAGACTTATTAAAATTATTATACAAACCATTCTTTCTTACTACTGTCTAAGCCCAGGCACCTCATATGCCGATTTTATGATTATTTATGGCATTTGTTTCCTGATCCTGATTGTTTAGATCTTCAAAGTAAAGGTTTAAAAGTTTATAAGCAAAACTGAACTTAACCTATCATGCCTTTTTGCGAAGGGTACAAAAAAATTCAGTAAACCTCCATGTATATTGGTTCTGCCATCTAACATAGCTTAGGCTGCATTTTCTGTTACGACGTTCCATATTTTTTCAGAAGGTTAGGTGCTCTTTGTCTGGATTTTTGATTACTACACTCTTCAAAGAAAATAAGGAGCGAAAGAAAGAAAGAATATAGTCAATAATTTCAGTTATCAAGTGCAGATGATTTTTATTTTTCAGAATTTTATGGAGCTTTTAAAATTTCTCTTAACTGATCCTTGATTGATTTTTCGTAGAGATCTTAATCCTTTGTATGATGTGACCATCGAAACGAATTACAAAGAGAAGTACTACCTGAGGCATCAAAGATTTAGTAATTTAACCTGCCAATTCTACTACTAACGTGTTTAAATCATACTTGCCAAATATGTAGCTTCACATTCTTAAGTAAGACTATACAGCTTCTGCCCTTGGAAGGAAAGTGAATCTCTTAGATTTTTCTCACCAATGGTGAAGCAAATACAGGCACGATGTTCTATATTCTGCATTCGTGGATTATTTTCAGGTATAAAATCCTTGATTGCTTTTGTTTAGAATAATTTAAACTTAGCTTAATGATTTAAACATGGATTGATATTTTGAATGTTGGAAACTAGACGGTCAAAGAAGCCTCTAAATATGGTGCTTTCAATAGGTATGCATAAGCTTGGAAGTTCTAATTGGACAATATCAAATGCACAGGGGTAAGAGATCATATTAAACAATAGTCTCCGAAAAGCTCCTAAGCAGTTCTAGAATTGCAAAAGCCTTGACCATAGTTTGGCTAACATATGGTCATATATCGGGGTCCTGGACATCCAATTTTGAAGAGGCTGATCGGAGAGAAACTCGCAGAGGTGCCTCCCTGAAAATTAAATTATGTGTCATAGAGCTTTGTGAATGTTTTAAAGCAAAGTTTTCATTCAGCTTTTTTCTCAACCTTTATTGTTCTTAGGATTTGCTGAGGCACTTTCTCTTTGAGGAAGTTGATACACTGGGAACCAGGACATTCTTGGATTACTTCCCTGAGTATAGATGTGAAGATGGGTCAGTAAGTCAGAAGCACAGTATCATTGGGAAGTCTTATGAAACTCGCCCATGGGATGCAAGTGGGGAGTTTATTGGTAGTGAGCTATTATAACATGTTGTCCTCTTCATGTGTTGTAACATCATCTGCCTTTTTTAATTTTCTATTATAAAAATTCGGTTGGGAAATCTTATGAAACCCACCCATGAGATGCAGAAGGGGAATTATTGGTGGTGAGCCTGAGTACCATGTTGTCCTCCTTATGTGTTATACATTATTTGCATTTTTTTTCTGCCAAGAAAAATCAGTAGATCTCTCTCTCTCTCTCTCTCTCTGATGTAATGTCTAATACAAATGCAGCAGAAATTTAATCAAAGTTTTCTGGATAAGCTTTGGTTATTAGCCTCTAATACACTTTTAAATGTTATTTAGGTGTAAATTAAATGTGGAAACGAGACACCAAACATCAGAAACTCGAGATGAGGTTAATTTAAAATATTATAGATCTATATCCATCCTTAAGAGTTAACAATTTTCTTTAAAAAATTAATTTTGTGACATTGGTTCTTGTCATTTTATATTACTAAAATTATTAAACTTTAAAATAAAAAGACAAACATTATAGGTTGCTTTGAAAGTGTGCTAACAAATTATATGCATATATTTTATATTAGGATAAATCACTGATGTTACTTTATATAATTTGGTTGATGTCATGGAAATTCTAAAATTCTTACGCGCGCATTAACTCCACTGATTTGGAGGTTGTATTAATCCTTAGCATTGAATTTATAAATTAACTTCACATAACTCAAGAAGAAATCTCATGATTGACTCCTCAATTAACACGGGAAGAAATTAAAGTTTATAAAATAAATAAATTTTAATTAATTTATTATCAAGTTTTAACAAAATATATTTTTTTAATTATGATACATATATGAACATATATTCATCAAAAAAAAATTATGCTACGCTCACCTTATAGTGGGCATAAAATTTTATATTTACATCGATGCCTATAAGAATTGTATAGTATCTAGTCTATACCTACTCCATATCCATCATTTATTTTGAACTTTATCTTTATTTATTTTAATTTTTTATTTTTTATTTAAATTTAAGTTTAAGTTGACTCTTTTTTTTTCAAATTTAGGCTAGCTAGGTGGATTAGACTTAGAAAAATAATAGCCTATGATTGCATATAAAATTCTGCATTGAAAATTTGTAGTTATGGTAATAAATAAAAATAATTAAATTAAATTAAAAAATAAAATGGGTACGGGGCAGCACGAAATGTCTGATTCTTCTGATGGTTGGCATAGTCCGAAGAAGATAGCTCGTCGGCAGTCGAGGAGGAAGGCTGGTGTAGCTGGCACTGTTGGCCATTGCCCTGAGATGCAGCAAGGTGTTTGTTGCAGGGAGAACTTGCCGGTGGTAGTTCAGGGGGATGTCCATTCTAGGCACTTAGGTTTAGTCTCTGGGTCTCATGCAGTGTCAGAGGATATGTCGAGTGAGAAGATTGTGTGCCAGGTTCAGAGTGTTGTGCCGGTGGGCTCTGAGGGCTTAACAAGGACTGAAACCCCATCGCAGCAGTTCACTCTGAACACTGCTACCAATCCATTTGCCTGTTGGGCTCTGATAAATGGGCTGGTAGGCCGAGGGGCCGCAAGGAAGACAATCCGAGGCTACTCAAGCGGGCCCGGCCCGTGGAGACTTTGGCCCCAAGAGTAGCCTCCAAAACCTCGAAAGGGAAGGGAAAAATCCCTGACCATGGTAAAGGCAATGTGCATTCCACTTTTACCTTCTCAGCGTCCATGGATGAGCCGAAGGGGCCTGTGACCCTCTTGGGAAATGGCTCCAAGGTAAACCAAACTACGGAGGTGCATGTCCCAGATGGTATCACAGAGGCCTCCCAGCTGATGAATCAGGAGAATCGATTCCATGATTCGGTAGTCTCTCTATTTAAGAAGGCCATTTAGTTGGAGGCCACAATAGAGGTTATGGACAGTTAGGCCCAGGGACCCTCGAAGGGCATGCTTCTTGACAATTGTCCTTCTACTGCTGAGATGTCAGGGGATCTGGAGGCCCCCTTCTGAATGAAGATTCTTATATGGAATATTAGAGGAGCTATGAAACCTTCATTTTGCTTCTCTTTTGGAAGGCTGATGCAGCTTCACAATTGTGATATCTGTGTTTTATTGGAGACTTGATTGTCAAGGGACAGTCTGGCTTATGTTAGAAGACAAATATCCAAATCTTGGTCTTCTTATGCTATAGAGTCTGATAGATTATCTGGAAGCATCATGTTTTTATGGAGGCCTGCTGATATTAAAGTGGATGCTTTTCATCTCTTTGGCCAGCAGGTTGCCCTTGTCATTTCAGAAGGAGCGGCGACCCTTTAGGCTCCTTTCGGGTGTTTATGCCAGTACCGATTTTCGAGAATGTCGGGTTCTCTAGGAAGAGATCTTGTCTTTGCTTTCCCAGGGTATTCTTGCCCTGTGTGCTAGTGATTTAAATTGTATTATGGGGGCCAATAAGAAGAGAGGGGGCAGGCAGTTCGTGGAGACTATGGGCATTTCTGAGTTTTGGACTTTCATAGCCACAGCTAATCTTTTGGATTTGGGGTTTCAGGGAGCCCAATTCATCTGGTGCAATAACCGTCATGGCTCTGCTAGAGTTTGGGAATGGTTGGATAGGGTCTTGGCCACGACCAATTGAATTCAGTCTTTCTCTTCTACCACTATCACTCATTTGTCTAGGATTATCTCAGATCATCATCCTATCTCATCTCCACTGATGTGGCTGCTCAGAAAAGGGGATAGTTTAAATTTGAGAAATTCTGGACTTCTTACTCTGCGGCCAGGTCTTTAATTTCTCATGTTCGATGTATTTCGATCAGAGGGAGTGCTACATATAGTACACTATGATAGTGTTGAATAAACAATAGTACCACATTTAATTCATGTGGAGTTGATCCTTTCAATACCACACTTAACCTTTATCGAGTAGGTCCTCTCATACTTTGTGGTTCTAAAACTATCAGTATCTTTCATACAACCCTGAGTATACTTTTATATTGTCTGACTATAAGTTTATAATATATATATATATATATATATGCAAATAATTCATAATTATATTAAAAATTTATATGCAAATAAAATTTTAAATTTTATCAATAACTTATATTGTGAGATAAAGACAAATAACTTGCTTAGACTAAATTTTTCCTATAAACCAAGTATGCAACAATTTATAAGTTTACAAATCATCTTTTGTGACATAAATATTTCATTAAATATACTTAACATTTATCATATATATTAAATGCCATGCACTTACCATACCAAATGTAGAGATTCATGAACCAGTCACAAAGTCTCTCAAATGGATAACTGCTTCTCAGAGGATCATAGGATATATTTTAGCATTATGGATGTGAGAAGTAAATATTTTCATCTAGGTTTTTTTTAAAAATTAGCTAAAAGTATCACAAATTCTTTTTAGAAAACATATTGATCCAGAATTTTAAAAATAAAGAACTTATAAAAAGTATGATATTAATTTTTAAATTTTAGAAATTAAATTTGATCTTTTTCACCAAACGGTAAAAATCAACATCATCTTGAAACCAACAAAAAAAAAAAAGTAAAGTTAAATTTTTTTTAATATACATAATTTTTTACCATACCAAATATAGAGATCCATGAACCAATCACAAAGACTCTCCAATAGAATTTGCCATCCATCCTTTAGGCTCAAAAAGGTACATTCCGTATCTAATAGGCAAAGAGGCCAATTATAACTCAAGTTGCATGCTTTACCAAAATAAATATTTTATAAATTAAAAATACTTTATAATAATTATGTTTGTTGCAAAGTGTTAGATTTTTTGTTACCTCTTATCACTAAAATTACTTCCTTAATTAGGTTACTCATTGGACATTAAATTTATTGCTACTTCATAATATAATAACCAAATATTATATAGCACTTTAATAAAAGTCCTATTAGTAAAAGTTTTAGTATTATCCCAACGGTGACATGGTTATTCGGAGAGGAGCTTTCTCGGCGGATCCTATCTATGCCTCTTATGCCTGGCTATGGTGGTGATTCTAGGCTTTGGCAGAGATCGTGTCTCTCTAGGGCTCCCTTCAAGGATCTTATGAGGATTTTCAGGCCTCAGTCTCACCGCATTGAGGATGCTGCTTGGATTTGGAAGCTTCCAACCATTCCTAGGATCCAGCTTTTTATTTGGAAGCTTCTTTGGGGCTGCCTTCCTACGTCTGCTTTTTCTCTAGGAGGGGTCTGTCTATTCAGTCGAATTGTTCTTTTTGTCGGCTGGAGGAGGAGACCGATGACCACGCTATCTTTATTTGCCCTAGAGCTCACGGATATGGCATCTGATGGGTTTTTTAGTAGATGGATGAAACGGCTTCTCCGCGCTCCTCCTTTTTTCATGATATTCGATGGGGATCTCAGCATAAAAGTGGTCTCCGGGCTGCCACGGCATATCAGATATGGCTGTCAAGGAATGATTTCATTTTTTTCTAATACCACTGCTTCTCCCCATAGGATTGTGAGGAAGATAAGATTGCTGATTATGGACTATGGCCGTGTCTTCTCCGGTGTTGGTTTTGGCTCACCTGGCCGCTGGGGTTCCCCTGCTGCTTCGGCAGCGAACCGGTTTTCGGTTTTCATCCATTGGGAGCCCCCCTCCAGGGTATATCAAAATCAACTTCGATGGGAGTGTCCGTGGTAGAACCGCTGGTTCTGCGTTTATCATCCGTAGGGAGGCGGGTGATTTGGTGGCGGCAGGAGGTTTTGGTGCTTTGACTATTCTGTCATGATGGCGGAGCTCTATATGGTTTGGGCAGGAATTTCTTACGCCGTTTGGATTCTCCGCACTCATCGGATCATGATCGAGGGTGATTTTATGACGGTCATCTCTTGGTTGCAGAAGGAGAATTATTCTGATGGACATTCTAATCCAATCTTGAGGGATATTTACTCCCTTCTGCAAGGGAACGGCTCGGTCCTGATTCGCCATATTTATCGGGAAGCCAATGTGGTTGCTGATTGGGCGGCTTCCTTTATGGCTCAGCATACTGGCTCATGGATTTGGAGGGCTTAAGATCACTGTCCTACTTTTCTTCAGCATATTTTGTTTTCTGATGTATCTGGGCTAATTCACACGAGACTTATGTGATCGCTCGTTGTAACCAAAAAAAAAAAAAAAAAAAAGTTTTAGTATTCAAAGCTTTACAAATAAAAGCTATACTAGAGTTAGCTCTAAAGGTGTTTAATTTCGCCTTTAAATCTTATAGCAATAACTTATCCCCTTAGTACCTTCGTTTATATAATTTGAGCTCATATCTCGTTTAATTTTACCTTTCAATTATATATATATTGTATAGTTAAATTAAAAGAAATTAATAATAATATATAATATAATAATAATAACAATAATATTAATATTAATATTAATTGAAATAAATTTTATTTAATAAATATAGCATATAGCAATATAAATACATGAAACATGATATACACAAATTACTTGTATTTTCGCCACATCAGCGTGCCAGGTGGATCCGAACGCAATCAAAAGGACGAGATTCATTTGCGAAGCGGAGCGAGAATCCAACGTGGCAAGCACTCGGCGCGAAGCCCTCCCTCTGCGATATAATATATTCCTATTCCTATTCCTATTCCTATTCCTATTCTTCATAAAGAACTCATCCCATTCCCACCCAAACTCAACCAGCCCTGCGCCGCTGAGCGACTCTCTGCATCGCGGTCCCTCGCCTCTCTCTCCCTCCCTCCCTCTCTGGCGGCGATACGAAGCGAAGCACCAAGCTCATCAGAATGGAAGCACTGATCTTGGAGCTCCACGAGATCGAGGCGGTCAAATTCGGCACCTTCAAGCTTAAATCCGGCATCACCTCCCCTATCTACATAGACCTCCGCCTCATCGTGTCCTTCCCCTCCCTCCTCTCCCGCATCGCCGACCTCCTCTTCTCTGCCGCCGCCTCCGCCGCCCCCGCCGCCACGTTCGACCTTGTCTGCGGCGTCCCCTACACCGCCCTCCCCATCGCCGCCATCCTTTCCGTCTCCCATGCCGTCCCCATGATCATGCGCCGCAAGGAGATCAAGGACTACGGCACTGGCCGCGCCATCGAGGGCGCCTTGCGCGCCGGCCAGATCTGCCTCGTCGTCGAGGACCTTGTCACCAGCGGTGCCTCCGTCCTGGAGACAGCCGCACCACTCCGCGCCGAGGGCCTCGAGGTGCGCGACGCCGTCGTCGTCATCGACCGCCAGCAGGGCGGCCGCGAGAACCTTGCCGCTCAGGGCATCCGCCTCCATGCACTCACCACGCTCTCCGTCGTCCTCCGGGTGCTCGTTGCCCACGGGGGTCTCAGAAGAGAAGGCGGCCGAGGTCCGGGAATTTTTGGATGCCAACCGAAGGGTCGCCGTCCCGGCGGCGCCAGCTGCGCCGCCGAAGTCTAGGGTTAGGGTTTCGTATAGGGAGAGGGCGGGGTTGGCGAGGAACCCGATGGGAAAGAGGTTGTTCGAGGTGATGGAGAAGAAGCAGAGCAATCTCTGTCTTGCGGCGGATGTCTCTACTGCCAAGGAACTGCTCGATATCGCTGAAAAGGTGCGAACTTTGACATAAAGTTTTCATCTTTTTATGCATAGCTGTCCTACTGAGATACCAGCTGATATTTTAGTCATCGATTCTGGGCTGCTAAAATTTTAAGGAAGAGAACAGTGTAATGTTTGATTTGGACGCCAGGACTTTTTTGTAACAGACTGATGTATCATTTGGAGGTGGCGGTTTAGATCTTTGTAGCATTAACACATATGTGTGTGGCCTTTCCAAACAATTTGCTCAAGTTAATATTTTTTCCAATGAGTTAACAGCAATCTTTAAATAGTTATACTAGCCGTCTCATCTCATGTTTCATTTATTTTAAATAATGATATTAGCATCCGTTTGATAATTTCATTCATCTGTGATTACTTCTCTTGCCAATTACCTATCTTTAGTTTTTCCATCGCATGTCTCTCTTGCGTGATGGATTCTATTGGATTGGTAGCAAATATAGAGATCATTCTAATGCTAGTTGGTTTAGGTGATAAGTGCACTTCACTTGTTGAATCTGCAGGTTGGACCAGAGGTTTGCTTGTTGAAAACACATGTGGATATATTGTCTGATTTTACACCAGATTTTGGCTCTCAGCTCCGTTCAGTATGTCTCTCTTAACCACCACAAACCACTCTAACTTTGATTCGAGTATTTTGAACTCTATGCTACGGTACCCATTTTTTTATCTTGTACTTCTATGTATAAATAATATTCAAACAGCAAATACAGCCATAAATTCATGCATAGATTCAATGCAGTTTGGATTTTCTTTTAGAAGGCTTAATCATTGTAGGCACTAGTGAACTAACAATTCATGCACACAAATACAATACGCATGCATTTAACACAGAGGCCTGTACAAACTGATCTCAGTAATGTGGACCTGTGACAACCACATGTAAATGTCCGCTTTTTGTTATTTTTGATGCTAATGGACTTGTTATTATCCATACCATATATAGTTGAGTTTCCCACTGTGGGGCCTATGGTCCCCACCTTGTTCATGCCTCCCATCCTCTGCGGCTGTGATACTCCAGGGTCTTCTTATGTCCCTTTTATTTCATAGCTGCCAAGCAATTCTATCTCTCTTTTAATCAAGTAATGTTAGAGCACATCCCAAGCTTTAGTTTTTATCAATTGTATTTAGTTTGCTTCGTTGAAAAAATTGCATATATATATCTTTAACATTTCTTATCTATGCTGAAATGCTAATATTATTGCATCCTTCATGCATTCTTTAGTTTTCCAGACATATTTTTTATTTTTTATATGCTCCTGTAGTGATTCCTTCTCTTTGACTGATCATAGTCAGAAGCTTTATTTGTCCTTTAAAGCTGGTTTTATGGGTCCTTATTCATTAACAATTGCTAACAAGGATTCTTTATATCATTGACATAAATTTCTTGTTCTGCCCCACCATTTCAGTTGGCCATCTTGCATGATATCTTTCAGTTTATGACACTTCAGCCTCAATGTTACGCATACCCTAGTTAAAAGCTACGGATATCAATCCACTAGCATAAAATTCTAAAGATAGCAGATATGTATTGATGCTTTAAATTACTCTAACATCTTTGTGTTATCTTGACTTTTTGTACTTAAGTAACCTGTTGAACAACACTCTGAAAAGCATTTTATTTATTCAATGGATGACAAACATTTTCACTACCTAGAAAGAGTGGTGATATATCCAAAATTCTTCTTGGTATGCAATTAAAGCAAGTTCAGTGAGTCTAGCTTGTTATCTTGCAGCTTTTGTTTTATTGCATTTCCATACGCTGATCATCATGCTTAAACATTGTAGGTTAAAAGATTAAGGTCTCAGATAGCTTCTTGCAGGTGGATGGAGGAGGAAATTTTTTGGTTAGGATTTACTTCATGAAGATGTTTATGTCTCTAGTGGCTCTTGCTGTCCAGTTTGACTTGGTGATAGTTTGATGCAGACTTCTGCTTGGAATTTTCTGTCTATGGGAGAAAATCCTGCTAGATTTCTTTTCTTTAGATATGTTTTTTGCACAAGGAAAGGCAGGTGGGGACACAATTTGAATCATGGGACATGAATATAAATAAAAAAATGAGAGCTTTAGTTATAAATTTTAATTCATTATTGTCGAGTGCAACACTCTTTTCAAATATTGGCTTTCGGATATTCATATTAGGAAATTTATAGGGAATTTAGGAGGTGATACATGGAAGTATTTCATATTTGTTAAAACAAGGATTTATTTATAGTTTCCCATGTATCAAGATTTATATAGCTTAGTTTTGTAAAGTTATGAGGGGCTTCCATATAGATTCAAGGATTGTTGGGTTTATGTCAACATAGTCTTGTCAATATAATCTTAAATATATCATATCATGAGGACCATATTCTTAAGTGAGTACTTGTCAGGGGCATTGTTTATGCAAGGTGGATAGATGGTTGAACTGGCATATGAAACATGGGAGCTTGGATTACGGAATATAGAATACAAGTTGATTTTTGTGCAGCATTCCATGTCAACAAAATCAGGAGAAAGGCCTACTGTAACTTCTTGGAGATGGCTGGGAGTGAGAATTTTAAATTTAAGGCAAATCCTATCTGATTGAGCATTAGTTCTGAAGTGGCTATTACTCTTAATTTGGGTTCCTACTCAATCTTTACTGGTGCTTCTTCAATTAATTGAGTTTTCATTTCATTACCATATGCCATTAATTATAGATGATACATGTGCTTACCATATTTCAGTGCTATTCCCCCATATTACATGGGAAGTAAATGTTGCATCTTTGCAGATAAACTTTTGTAAAGTATTTTTTTGGGTTAGTTTACATTTTTTTTTAAAAAAATGTATTAGCTCTTAGGCTTTTCAAAGGCAGGTAACCTGGAGCTTATTTGACTTATAGGGGAACTTATATACTAGCTAATCATGCTTATAGTTAACAGATTTGACTCATAGGGAACTTATATACAAGCTAATCATTCTTATAGTTTCCAGATTTTACCATTGGCGATAACTAACTTTTTCTTTTGATCATACTCCAGTAAATAACTTTTAAGTTCATTGAATGATGACAAATTTTCTCTATCTTGGAGTGATTCTTATACCAAGAATGTGTATGTTATTTCTCCTAGTCGACTGTGGTTATAATTTGTATATGTGCTGAAGATTGCAGAAAGGCTTAACTTCCTGATCTTTGAAGATCGCAAGTTTGCTGACATTGGAAATACTGTAACCATGCAATACAAGGGGTGAGACACATGCTTCTTATCGTATTGCATGTTGCTTGTTTATCTTAATTTCCTTTGTCTCATAGTCATCAACATTTTTTGTCTAACTGTAGTTTCTTGTATTTGTTTCTTCAGAGGCATATTCCACATTTTGGACTGGGCAGATATTGTTAATGCGCACATAATATCCGGGCCTGGAATTGTGGATGGTCTGAAGTTGAAGGTTGTCTGAACCTACCAATTGATCTGTCTGTTTTTTAAGGAGTAACCTCCCCCTAGTTTATTGTTTATTACTTTTGTTTTGATGCGCAAAGGGCTTACCTCGAGGTAGGGGACTGTTGTTGCTTGCTGAAATGAGTTCATTGGGTAACCTAGCTACGGGCGATTACACATCTGCCGCAGTCAAAATAGCCGAGCAACATTCAGATTTCGTCATTGGATTTATATCAGTGAATCCATCATCATGGCAAGGGGGACCAGTAGATCCATCATTCATTCATGTGACCCCGGGAGTTCAAATGGTTTCTGGAGGGGATTCATTAGGCCAGCAGTACAATACTCCTCATTCAGTGAGTTTTACCCTAATTGTGTCACCTCTGATTTATTTCCTGACTCTCAAATTGGATTGTCTTTATTGGAATATCATAACCATGTTGGGATTGATACTCTTGTAAATCTTATACTAGACCAACTATTAGAACATGAGATTTATACCAGATGGTAAATCATCAAGGCAAGAAGAAATAACTTTAGACTAGAAATTAATATTAGGGCTTTGAAATATAATGTGCCTAAGCTGTATGGATTTTTCTTGGATTGCTGGTATAGTACATGTATATTTTTTTGTGTTACACCAAACATCTATGCCAATTTTTGGTGCGTGATGCTAACTTAGGCATGATTAGTTTCACATGCCTCTTGTGTTGGGGCTATCTAAGTTTCCAAAGATGTTGCCATTATGAAGGCTAAAGCAGATTTTTTTACGTATCATGGCTTAATATTTTATTTTAGATTGAATTATCGCAATATTCTAATACCTCCTGAACGCTATATGGAAATCGCACAGAATACAAAAGTATTCTGGGATTTGAAGGGACTTTTTGGAAACTTAAAAGCAAGTTTTCTTTTCTAGTCTTCTTTCCTGATCCCCAATCATATCAGTAGATTAAGCAGATAAAATAAGAAATATAATGTGTTGAAGAAGTCTTTATATTTATTACAATTCTATTCACTAGAATATGATTTCCTCTATATGAGGACTAGTTTTGAGCTTGAATTTTCCCCCTCCTGCTTTTACTGAATAATCAGCAAAGAAAATTGTGCCTTTCTGATTTTAAGGTCATGAATTATTATCTGATCTAGGTGTTGTGGTGAAAGTATTTTCCTCTTTATTTCTTGAGCTGTTGAGGAACTTATAATTGTAACAAATTCTTTGTTGTGGAGTTCATATCTGATTCTGAAATGAATTTTTATACTGCTTTGCAGGTAATCCATGATAGAGGTAGTGATATCATCGTAGTTGGCCGTGGAATTATCAAGGCAGCCAATCCAGCCAAAGCAGCTAGAGAATATCGGATTCAAGGCTGGGACGCCTACAAGGCCAGCTGCCCATGAGACTTCTGGCTTCTGATTTTGCTCACATATTTTAGACAAAATAAACTTTCATTGATGACTACTGTTTATCATGTAGGTATCAGTATGATCCATGACCACCATAACATGAGTCAGAAAAACTGCGGCCTGACAATTCATGGTTTTTCCCTGTCGTTTGACTTTCTGATGCATATTAATAATGTTTTACTTCTATCCTTATGAAAAGTTTATTCTGATGGCGTCAATACTAATTCCATGCTCAGATACCAGGTGACAAGGACTTCATATGTTAGCATGGACTTAATTTTAATGTATAACTGTGTTGCATGGAAATATTTATTGTTTGCTGTGTTTTGTCAATTATTAAACTCTCAAAAACCCTACCATTCTGCTTTATCTCCAAATTTTTCTTTTGCTGTCCTGTGAAGCTGCAAGTTTTTCTTGCCATGCATTGGAATTTCTGTTTACTGGGAAAACTCATGGTTGCCAACCTCATGGAGGGGTCATAACTGGTTATTTTCCCTCCATTGGGTCCTTGATAATAATATATCATGCTGCTCATCCACAGTCCTAGCTTTGGGTACTTGATAATCATATATTTCAAGATATGCCATTTGGGGATGTTGTTGGCATATGGTGAACAAATTCTCAAATTGCCATGCTAATTGTAGAGTACTTCCATCTTCCCCTTGGCCGCTAAATTCATCTCTCTGGATGGTTAGCACTGCCACCTTGCTCTCTGGCAGCAGCTCATGCCCTGCAAGGACATTGATCTGGGTTTAGCGTCACTGATGCTGCCTGAATCTGGTGATGAGGGTAACAGCAGAACCTGTTGACGTAATGGAATTGAAGTTGCATCAGTACAAATAGGATCTGGGAAAAACTACGAGCACCAAGCCCGTCTAGCTCAGTCGGTAGAGCGCAAGGCTCTTAACCTTGTGGTCGTGGGTTCGAGCCCCACGGTGGGCGATTAGGAATTTTTTTTTTTTTTGGGTTCAACTTTTTCTATAAATATTTTTCCCTCTTGTAGTGCCTACGGGCGATTTATATATTTTTTATTTTTGGTTCAATTTTTTCTACAATCTTTTTTTTTTTTTTTTTGTTTTCCTTGAATGTTTCAATTATGGACCACCAAAATATGCTGATAATTTTTTTTTTTTTCTTTCTTTTCTTGAAGGTTAACTAATCCCGACCTACCGGCTCGAATGCATCCAACATGGGCCTCTTCAAGACTCGTAGATGCCCAAAACGCAGCCATCATATTAAGCTTATCAACAAAATTTAGATCTAATATAATATAGTAAAGTAAAGAAAGATTTAATGGCAATTTTTTTTTAGCTGAAATGACATTCTTTTCAAAACCTTCTTGGATCTATAAGTATACACTTCTGTTTTTTTTATAAAAAAAAATTGTTTTCATTTTATACTTTTTTTTTACTTTCATTTTATACCACTTGGGCTCTCCTTTTTTTTTTTCTTTTTTTCCATTTATTTTCTTCCATTTTATAATGGAGGTCTTGCTCTTTTTTTATTTTTTATTTTTTTGCTTCCATTTTTTCATCTATTTTATAACTTTTTGGTTTCCATTTTTCCTTTTTTTACTTTCATTTTATAACCAACATTTGAATTGTTCTTCTTTTTTATTTTTTTATTCTATTCTATTTTATAATTTTTTATTTTCTTATGATTACATATAGCTCTTTTTTTCTTTTTTTTAATCAATTTTTCACTTTCATCTTCTAACAAACATTTAACTCTTCTTTTTCATTTCATTTTATAACTTTTCTCTTCTTCTTCTTCTTTTTTTTTTTTTTTTGCTTTTATTTTATGATGAGTGATGATTTTTCTTTTAAATTTCAACACATATTTAGCTTTTTTATTTTTCTCTCTTTTATTTTATAACTTCTCATTTTTTGCTTCCATTTTGTAGTGAGTCATAATTTCTTTTTATTTCAACTCATGTTTAAATTTGTTTTTTTTTTCATTTTTTGGTTTCAACTTATGACAAACGTATGGGCCTTTGTTTCTTTTTACATTTCAAGTCATAGTTTATCATTTGGAAAAGTCTTCGTACGTCGCCTCCGGTGCAGCAAATCCTACGTGGGCTGCACCGCTTTTTTTTATTGGTCCACATAAATCCCATGTGGCCTGACACAATGGGACAGAATAGTAGGGAGATAATATTACTTTTTGATAGTACATCCATTAAAAGTCATTCAGCCTTTCACCATTGGTGTGCAGACGAAAATGCCCTTTCCCTTCAACCTACTTCAACCCGCCATCTTATCGGAAGAGATGAATGGATCATCGGAGTGAGAATACCAAAGACGTCGAGGGCATAGACGACGTCTTCGGCGTGGAAATCCTCTGGGCGAGCAACCCTCTCCTTCTTCGCATGGACCACCGGGTTCGCGTTGATCAGCCATAGCATCATTTCTTCCCTGCCAACTTCCCTTCTCCCTCCCTCTCTTGCTTGCTTCTTCCACCACAGTCAAAGCTCACCTCAAGACAAAGCATCAGTTCAAAACCCACGACACCCTAGTTCAAAACCTTAAGACAAAGTATCAGTTCAAACCCACGACACCTAGTTGGAAACCCACGACACCCTAGTTCATAACCCACGACACCCTAGTTCAAAACCTTAAGATAAAGCATCAGTTCAAACCCATGACACCCTAGTTCAAAACCTTAAGATAAAGCATCAGTTCAAAACCCACGACACCCTAGTTCATAACCCACGACACCCTACACACCCTAGTTCAAAACCTTAAGACAAAGCATCAGTTCAAACCTGTTGATCCATTCATTGATTTTGATGATTAATAAGGAATTGAGTATATTATTTGATTACTAATGGATTTTATAAGTGTTTCAGGACTTAAATTTATTTGATCAATTTAAAGGAATTAAGAAATAAATTTTGAATCAAATACAAATCAGAGATTTCAAAGTTTCAGAGCTTGGAGTCGACACCTAGAAAGTCTGGAGCCGACCCCATGGCCAATTCAATTTTAATCTGATTTTTGATACAACCTGGAGCCGACACCTAGAGTTTCGGAGCCGACACCTAAGGTTTCGGAGTCGACACTTACTGTGTCTGGAGCCGACTCCGATGCTGGAACAGAACGTTGATTTTCTGAGCATCCTGGAGCCGACACCTACAGTTTTCGGGAGCCGACACCTGACGACGCGAGCCGACACTTACTTTTGCGGAGCCGACTCCACGACGAACTCAGATTTTACTATTTATGGAAAAACGATTCGGAGCCGACACCTGAAAAGCTGGAGCCGACTCCAACCCACCTGGACGAAAAATCAAAAATGCCAGATCAGCTCTAACGGTAATATTTTTGATTTCTGACATCTAACGGCTATTTTTTATGAATGAAAATCCTTCCAGGTACACTCCAACGGCTAGATTTCCACCCAAAAATGAATCAAAGAAAAATCTATAAAAAGGGAAAAAACAACCGTTTGAAAAAGAGAGATAGAAAACGGATAGACAAAAATCAAAAATCAAAATCCGAGAAGTCTTGAGCCTTATATCCAAGAGAGGAGCTTTCAAATTCAAAACCTTCCACTCCACAAAGCTCAAAGAAGAATCCAAGCCGTTCAAATAGAGAAAAATCGAGGATTCTCAACTAGAAGAAAGAGACCAACTTTTCAATCTTCTCAACTGCATCTACTGTGAAGAATCGGAGCTGAGGCTTGATTCAACCCAGCAAGGAGAAGAGGAAAAGAAGAAAAGCTCAAAGCCAAACAACTTCAAACCAGGCTTTTCTAAACCTATTTACTTTTCTTTGAATATTTGCTCATTAAGGAGCTGTGAAAATTTGTAAAACATTCTTATACTTGTTTGTGCCTAGTTCAATCAAAGGGGATTGAACTAGTGGAGGTTGTTAACCTCGGGTCAAGCTAGTTTTGCTTGAGTCTTGGGTTGTGTGCTGGTGAGCCCGAAAAACCGGCTGGGTTCGTTGTGATCCCGGGTAAAACAACAAGTTTGAGTTGTGAACTTGTAAAACAACTCGGCTGTAATCGAGGTGATTATAGTGTGGACCCAAGTAGGATCTTGGGAGTGGACGTAGGTGTTGGATACACCGAACCACTATAAAATCTTTGTGTTTGCCGTGCTTCCATTGACTCTATCTCTATCTCTGTTTTATTCATTGTACTTTATATTTACATTGCATTTATTTTCATTCATCTTAAGCAAACAATTTTTCAAGAGGCTAAATTTTTAAAGAACCCAATTCACCCCCCCCCCTCTTGGGTTGTCATCTGGGCCAACAATTGGTATCAGAGCAAGTGCTCATTAGATTTTGATCACACGATCAAGAGCTAAAGATCCAAATGGCAACTCAAGTTGGATCATTTGCGAAGGTCATTCTACAAATAGACCTCCTTGTTTAATGGTTCCAACTATTCTTATTGGAAAGCAAGAATGAGGATATTCATTCAAGCTTCTGATTATGAATTGTGGGGTGTTATAACTAATGGACCTAGTACACCCACACACGTTGTTGATGGCACTATTGTTCCTAAGCCCGAAAGGGATTGGAATGATAATGATAGGAAAATGGCACAGCTCAATGCTAAGGCCATGAATGTCTTATATTGCTCTTTAGATGCTAATGAATTTAATAGAATCTCCACTTGTAATTCCGCAAAGGAGATTTGGGATAGATTAGAGGTTACCCATGAGGGTACTAACCAAGTAAAAGAATCCAAAATAAACATAGTTATTTTGCATGGAACAAACTGAAAATATAGCTAGCACATTTATATTTGAAAAATTTAGGCAAAACATATTCTAACTCTGAACTTGTAAAAATTCTCAGGTCACTTCCAAGAACGTGGGAAGCGAAGGTGACAGCAATCCAAGAAGCAAAGGACCTCAACACCTTACCCTTAGAGGAGCTTCTAGGATCCCTAATGACCCATGAATTGACCATGAAGCAGCACATAGAAGAAGATGTGATGCTCTTAAGGCTGCTGAAAATGAGGAGAGCTGCAATGATAGTGAAGAGATGATCATTTGAAGAAAGTTCTTCTATAAGATGCACAGTTTCTAATCCCATTGATAATAGCATTGTTTTTATTGAAAATAGAAATGAGCAATGTATACCTTAATTGATGACAATTTGTCTACTAAGTAATCATTGCCTTAGTTGCTATATAATGCTAATATAAATGAGATTAGTTGGTTGTGGCATCGAAGATTAGGTCATGCAAGCACACACCTTATCTTCAAAACATAATTAGAATGGATTTAGTAAATTAGGACTTCCACACATTAGATTTTGAAAATAATAAAATTTGTGATGCATAATCAATTTGGAAAACAAACTAGAAATTCTTTCAAAACTAAAAATATTGTTTCCACTTCTAGGCCACTTGAACTACTTCACATGGATCTTTTTGGACCTACTAGAACCACAAGTCTAGGAGGAAAGAAATATGGTCTTGTGATTGTAGATGATTACTCTAGATACACTTGGGTATTATTTTTAGCTCATAAGGATGAGACCTTTCCACTATTTTTGAAATTCTTCAAGAAGGTCACAAATGAGAAAAACAACACCATAGTGTCTCTAAGAAGTGATCATGGCACCGAATTTGAAAATCATTTATTTAAAAATTTTTGCATAGAAAATGGCATCCATCATAATTTTTCTGCACCTAGAACACCGCAACAAAATGGTGTAGTTGAAAGAAAAATAGAACCCTAGAAGACATGGCCCGTACCATGCTATGTGAAAGCAACTTACCAAAATACTTTTGGGCAGAAGCTATAAACACGGCATGCTACATCCTTAATAGAGCTTTAATTAGGCCAATCATTAAGAAAACACCTTATGAACTATGGAATAATAGAAAACCAAACATAAGTATTTTCATGCATTTGGTTGTAAGTGTTTCATTCATAATAATGGCAAAGATAACCTAGGAAAATTTGATGCAAAATCTGATGAAGGCATATTCTTAGGATATTCAACATCAAGTAAAGCTTATAGAGTATTTAACAAGAGAAACTTAATAGTAGAAGAATCTATTCATGTAATCTTTGATGAATCTTTAGCATCAAGTTCTAAAAAGATTGATGATGAGGAAGATACAAACATTCTAGAAAGAGACATTGAAAAATTAAATATAGATGTATCTTCAGATCATGAACAAGAAGCTAAAGATAATGATTCTCCTAGTGTTGATGTTGTTGATGGAAATCGTAATGATATAGATCTACCTAGAGATTGGAGATATGCCTATGGTCATCCAAGAGAATTAATTATAGGTGATCCATCTCAAGGAGTAAGAACTAGATCATCAATGAGAAACATCAATAATCATCTTGCATTTGTATCTCAAATTGAACCAAAAACTATTGAAGAAGCTGAAAAAGATAATAACTGGATGTTAGCCATGCAAGAAGAATTAAATCAATTCACTAGAAATAATGTTTGGACATTAGTGGATAGACCTAAAGATCATTCTGTAATAGGATCAAAATGGGTATTTAGAAATAAATTAGACGAAAATGGCATAGTAATAGAAACAAAGCTAGATTAGTTGCAAAAGGATATAATCAAGAAGAAGGAATTGATTTTGATGAAACTTTTGCACCTGTAGCTAGACTTGAAGCAATTAGATTGTTACTTGCATTTGCATGTCATATGCATATCAATTTATTTCAAATGGATGTTAAAAGCGCATTCTTAAATGGATTTATAAATGAAGAAGTTTTTGTTGAACAACCACCGGGATTTGAAGATCATGAATTTCCAAATCATGTTTTTAAATTACACAAAGCACTATACGGTTTGAAACAAGCACCTAGGGCTTGGTATGAAAGATTAAGTAAATTTCTGATTGAAAATGATTTTGTAAGAGGAAATGTCGATAAAACACTATTTTTGAAAACAAAAGACAAAGATTTATTAGTAGTACAGATATATGTTGATGATATTTTTCGGTGCTACTAACAATTTGTTATGTCAAGAATTTGCAAAGTTAATGCAGGGTGAGTTTGAAATGAGTATGATGGGAGAACTCAACTTCTTCCTAGGACTTCAAATCAAACAAAGCAAAGATGGAATCTTCATCAATCAAGCCAAATACACAAAAGAACTGCTCAAGAAATTTGGAATGGAGTCAATCAAACCACTTGGGACACCTATGAGTCCTTCGTGCAAATTGGACAAAGATGAAGATGGTAAGAAAGTAGATCAAAAACATTACAGAGGTATGATTGGATCTCTTCTTTACTTAACTGCTAGTAGACCAGATATTATGTTTGCAGTATGTCTATGTGCTAGATTTCAATCTGAACCTAAAGAATCTCACTTAATTGCTGTAAAAAGAATTTTAAGATATTTAAGTGGAACTAAAAATGTAGGTTTATGGTACTCTAGAGACTCAACCTTAAATTTAATTGCATATTCTGATTCTGACTATGCTGGATGTAAATTGGATAGAAAAAGCACAAGTGGTGCATGTCAATTCTTAGGATGTAACTTAATCTCTTGGTTTAGCAAAAAGCAAAATTCGGTTGCATTATCTACTGCTGAAGCAGAATATGTTGCAGCTGGAAGTTGCTGTGCTCAAATCCTTTGGATTAAGAGACAACTTGAAGATTATGGCATAACCCCCGACAAAACACCAATTAGATGTGATAACACGAGTGCAATAAATCTAACTAAAAATCCAATTCAACATTCAAGAACAAAACACATTGAAATTAGATATCATTTCATAAGAGAACATGTAGCTAATAATGAAATTTGTCTTGAATATGTTAATACAGAGGAACAATTAGCTGACATATTTACAAAACCTTTGAGTGAAGAGAGATTTTGTTATCTTAGAGGTGAATTAGGGATATGTGACCCTATGGATTGATTTTGATACATTAAGGAATGAGAATCTAAATTTCTATCAATTTCTTGATATTCCCTTCACTATTTTAAGGACAAATTATCTAGTCATTTGAGCTATTTGATCCTTAATACTCCAAAATTTTATCAAAATTTTATAAAATTTATTTTGACGAGTTTCAGTCATTTGAATTCATATATTTTTGCTGAATTTGTCTTTGGAGTCGACACCTCAGAATGAGGAGTCGACACCTCTGACTGTGTCGCTCTCGGTCCCTGACCTTGGAGCCGACACCTGTGAATTCGGAGCCGACTCCAGTTCGAGCGCTGACTGTGTTAGCGATTTGGAGTCGACACCCGACTTTGCGGGAGTCGACACCTGGGAATCAAAAGTTGATTTATTAGGGCAGAGTCGACACCTCGTCACTTCATCACTTTCTCAAATCCTAACCAAACTCTTCCAAAATTTTTCCAAAACTTCCCCATCTCTAATTCCATCCAAATCGAACCTTTCCAAAGATCAAATGGCACCCAAAAGGAGAGAATCAGTGGTTGGAGCGCCGGTAACTACGGGAAAGCGGTCCGCACGTCGTCCCGTTCGTGAGCCGACTCCAAGCAGCGATTCGTCCACAGATTCTGACAACCCCAACACATCTTCCACAAAGGTAGATACCCTAGCTGATAGAGTCATCACAATGGGTAGAAAAGTCGATTTTGACCTATTTGAATCCGAAGGTTTTTCAATCGGGAGACAATTGAAGGAAATGGGCTGGGATAAGCTGTGTTCTCTTGATGTTCCTACCTATCCAGCCCTAGTAAAAGAATTCTATTTCAATTTGGCTAGAGGGGATGGAGGTTTAGTAAGCAATGTTAAAGGGAAAAGGATTCATCTCACCTTTCAAAAGCTCGGAAACCTCCTCAGCATCCCGATCACTGGTTTAGCAGCTGACATGCATAGTGATAGGTCAGCAGCCCTTTCAAGGATGTTAGGAAGGGATGTAACTGAGTTTGAAGAAATTAGAGCCAATCAACTACCCCTAGAATTGAGATTATTACACAATATATGCAGTAGGATCTTGTTTCCAAAAACTGGTCGGTTTGAGTATGTCTCGGAGCGAGACATTGTGGTTATGGACAGTGTTCTAACTGGGCAGCCGATCAATCTGGCAGCAATGATGATTTTTTATATGGCAGAAGCTGGAGGGAAAAGGAGATCATCCCTACCGTATGGAATGGTACTAACTATGGTATTCAAGAGCCAAGGGGTTATAATTCAAGAGAATGAACTTTCCAAGAACCTAAGGCACACAGATTACTATAGCTTAGCTACATTGCATCGGATGGGTTTTGTCAAGGTGAATGGTCAATGGGATAGGAAAGGACACCTAGATGAAAGAGCCCCTATGCCGAGAGTTTCTGAGCCTTGCGAGGCTGGACCATCATTTAGGGTTCCTTCTCCACAGCCTAGGAGTCCCATTTCTGCTCCTGTCCTGCACCTGCACAAGTTTATGATCAACCATCCACTTCTTCGACTGGATTCTCAGACCTTCAAATGGAGCAATTAAAAAGTTTGTTTGCAGCTCAGAAGGATGAGTTTGACAGTAAATTTATGAATTTAAAAGAATCACTTTACTCCCTT